>JAVJIF010015330.1:0-18958 GCA_038442645.1 Agave tequilana
CAAAGAGAAATCAGGAAGTAAAATATCGGAGAGAGTGAAGGACACAGGGATATAATTGAATAGCATATTGTAAATTGAATTATGAATTATAAGAATAGCATGACTAAAAAATTATGAATTATGATTGAATTATGAATTATCGTAGAATGAATTTGAATCTGTGTAGATTGAATAGCATGACTAAAAATAATGAATTATAATGAAATATGTGGATCATATTATTGTTTGTTTAGATGGAATTATGAATTATAACTTGTGAATATGAAAAAAACTATTGTGATACTTTCTAAAAATTGTTATGAGTCTTGTTAAATGTGTTATATATTGTTTTGATTTTTTTAAAATTTTTTAAAATTATTTTCCTATCTATAAAATTTTTAAATACAATATGTATATTTATTTTTATTAAATAAATATTAAGTCACCTAACCTACGTTATGCGTTACATTATAACCTATATTAATATAACAGAAGAAAAATATTATCTTTACAATCGTTATTTTAAACATTGGTTTGAACTTGATGTAGAACCAACCTGGATCGCAATCACCTTCAAATCGTAACCAAAAATTTGAAACTTAAAATAGGATAAAATTTTAGATTTTCACCCCTTACGCGAGCTTCTCACCCAAAAACTCAAGAGTAAAAACTCAGAAATTTAACTGGATATTTGAGAAAATTTTTAATCATTCAATAATTCAATAAAATAGTCAAAGGGGGCCTTTTATAGGCTTTACAAGAAGGGACTTCTAGGAAATAACCAATGTGGTACTAAACGCCCACAAAAAGAACACCTATTACATCACTAAATGACATAAAATAGGTTTAAAACAAAAGTAAGCTAAAATCAAAGAACTGCATTACTCCGCTTTCTGAAATAGACTCGATCGAATCGACCTCTAAACGGCGTGATGTCCTCATCAATTCCCCCGAGAGGGAAGAACTCGACCCCGTTAAGTGTCGGGGGAGCTGCTGCTGGCTCTGATAGCGCTCCAGTAGGTCAGGATCAAGATGTCGAAAGTCCTCCTCGACAATCCAAGAATTTTCTAAATCAGGACTTCTTTTTCACTTAATGAGATAGCATCACGTCCCGTCATCTCTAGTAGAGAGAGTCTAATTATCCAAGATATAATCTATGTTTTCTATTACATGGGGTTTTAGAAGGAAGTGGAGGTAGTGGGGCTCTCAGAAAGGTCCTAGATAGGCTCATCCACGAATGGATCAAAAGGGGTATCAAATGTACCTCTATATGAAACTAAGTCCTCAACATTAAAAGTGCAAGTGATGACAAAGCCTGATGGGAGATCCACCACATCAGCATTTGAATTGATTTTCTTAAGGATTTGGAATGGCCTGATCTTCACGCTTGTAATTTCTTCACGATTCCCGGAGGAAACCGCTCGGGTCTCATGCAAACCATCACATAATCGCCGACATTAAATGTTCTTAATCTGCGATGTAAATCTGCAGAAGCCTTATAATAAGCATTATTTTTCATTATCTTCTCTCTGATCTCCTCATGTATTGCACGTATATGAGATGTAAATACTGACGCAGAGTTTGATACCCTAGAATGATAATGAGCCATGAGAATTAAATCAACTGGTTGTCTAGGTTTAAATCCAGCTACTATTTCAAAAGGACTAAGACCAATAGTCCTATTAACAGAACCGTTGTATGCAAATTCGGCCATAGGCAAAATGAGATCCCAAGTTTTTAAATTTTTCTCAACGAGACACCTAAGAAGATTTTCTAGAGTCATGTTTACTAACTCGATTTGGCCATCTGTTTATTGATGAAAAGCTGTCGAGAATTTCAGTTTGGTGTCCATCTTGTACCAAAGCGTTTTGCCAGAAGTAGCTAACAAACTTAACAACCGTATCGGACACCATAGTTTTAGATAACCCATGCAACTTGACGACATTATCAAAGAACAATATAGCTACTCAAGACGCATCGAAGGTTCAAAAGCACGAGATGAAGTGAGCCATTTTGGAGAACGGTCAACTACTACTAGGATAGAGTCGTGCCTTTTTGAGTTTTTGGCAACCCTAGTATGAAATTTACTCACATCTTACTAAGGGCAATTGGGCACAGGGCGAGGAGTGTAAGGTCCAGCAATCTGCTTTTGTTGCTTGGCTAGTTGACACGTGCGACACTGACCAACGATTTTAGCGACATCGTTCTTCAAGCTCGGCCAGTAGAATCGGTGTTCAACAGCCTCAATTGTCTTATCTGACTGAAATGTCCAGCCAGACCTCCAGCATGTATTTCCCAAGAGAGAAATCTCTACACGAGAATACATAGCTTACGGATCTGAATAGATAACCGTCTTGTAGAAGAAAGTCGTCCATTTCACGAAGGGAGTCATCCCGTAATGTGACGTAAATTTCCCCAAAGTCGGGGCATGAATCACACTCCTCCCTCAAACTTAATCTCTCGAATCCAATCACTTCTGCACTCATAGCTACCAAAATCATAACACTAAAATCATACCACGCCGGCTGAGCGCATCAGCGACCTTATTCTCAACCCATGCCTTGTGTTTGAGAATAAATGTGTAATCCTGAAGGAACTTTACCCATTTGTTGTGTCTCGCATTCAGCCTCTTCTGAGAATCGAGGTACTTCAGCGCTTCATGATCCGAATATAGCACGAACTCTTACGGTAACAGATAATGCCTCCAATAGCGCAAAGTCTATACAACCGCATAAAATTCCTTGCGATATGGAGTATCGTTGTCGAGCGTCATTTAATTTTTCGCTGAAATAAGCAACGGGATAGTTTTCCTAACTCAACACACCACCTAATGCTAGTCCCGATGCGTCACATGTTACTTCAAATGCCTTCAAAAAGTAAGGAAGATACATAACAAAAGCTTCAGTCATCATCTTCTCAATTTCCGCAAGAGCTTTGGTGGCGGCAGGAGTCCACTGAAATTCCTCGCTCTTCAGACAAGTCTTAAAATAGCACTAAAGTTCTTTATAAACTGACGGTAAAAAAAGGCTAACCCGTGAAAACTTCTGACTTCCCTAATCGTTCGAGTTGTGGCCACTCGGTGATTGTTTTCACCTTCTCAGGGTTCGCGGAAACTCCCTCGAATAAAATCACAAATTCTAAGAAGACAACCATGTATGTGCAGAAAGCACACTTCTTTAGATTTACATAAAACTTCTCAGGCTGGAGTGTGCAAACTTGCCTCACATGGCCCACATGTTGCTCCTGAGTTCGGCTGTAAATCAATTTATTATCAAAGTATGCCACTACGAATTTATCGATAAATGACCAAAACAATTAAGTCATCACTCTCATGAAGGTGCTAGGAGCATTGGACAGTCCAAAAGGTATAACCAACAATTCATGCAGCCCATCTTTAGTTTTGAATGCAATTTTTCATTCGTCCCTTAACCGAATTCTAATTTGATAGTACCCACTCTTAAGATCAACCTTGTAGAAGATTATGGCACCCAACATTAGATCCAACATATCATCAAGACAGAGAATGGGGAGATAATACTTGACAGTGATCTTGTTGATTGCAAGACTATCCACACACATATGTCATGTACCATCCTTCTTTGGTGCCAAAAGTGCGAAAACTGCGCATGGGCTCAATCTTTCTTTGATAAACCCCTTATCAAGTAACTCTTCTATCTGCTATTGTAACTTTGCATGTTCAGTAGGGTTCATCCTGTAGTGGAGTAGGTTTGAAAAAGTTACTCCTAAGACTAAGTCAATAGCATGTTGATGTCTCGCGTGGGAGGCAACTCACCTGGCAGATCTTGTGGGAGAATTTTGAAAAACTCTTCCAGTATTGATTTAATGTGCCCGGGGATCTGCACCTCAATCTTTCGATCAGCCTCTCAAGCTACGAGTGCATAACAAGTAGAACCCTCATGCAAGCTCTTTTCAATTTGATCGTGGCTAATCAAATTCAATACCATCTTACTTTTACCCTCATCACTCTTCTTTCCAGGAGTTAGGACATCCACTTTGTCTTTGCCTTTGTCAACTCTTTTTTTCTCGAGTTGGTGGTTTCAGTTAATTCGGCATTATCTTTACCCTTTGCGGTTATGGACGAACGAACATTGGTTAGTACGCCTATATGGTCACATCTAAGTTGAACAATCATGGTTGACCCAAAATAATATGACCAACATCCATAGGGAGTATGTCACATTATACATTATCTGTGTACATGGCAAACTGGATAGGAACTTGACACCTCTCCTAAACATCTATGGATGTAGCGTCGATCCAAGTGACCTTGTATGGGTTTGGATGCTTCACCGATCTCATCCTCAAGGTGGTGATTAATTTTGACGCGATGGCGTTGATGCAACTGTCACTATCCACTATCACCTTGCAGCTCTTGTTTTTAATTTTTGTGCAAGTTTGAAATATGGTAGTTCTTTTCCAATCGTTGAGTGGCTCGGGCTGGGCTAAGGTGCACCTAACCACTCCTAATTGAGCTCGGCCTACACTAGGAGATAGGTTCGTCACTTCCACAATTCTGATGCACCCATTGAATTCATACTCTTCGACAGAGGCATCCGAGTCATCATCTTGTTGGTGTATGACCACTTCATCATCCTCTTCTTTTATATCTTCAATGGAAACTTCCACGAAGAGGGTTTTTATTTAACTCGGGCACCGGCTGGCAAGGTGTAACCTTGACACCTATAGCATTGGGTCCATGAGTTAACCTTTCTTGGTTCACTAATCGTTCTCTCAGAGGTGGTTAGTTTTGCACTAGAAGGACCTGCTAGTTTGATGCTAGAGGAACTGGGGTAGGTTTGTTCGGGGCAGGAAAAGATCGGCTAAATCTTAGCTTGCTAGTAGTGGCGGTCTTAGCGTTATCCTTAAATCAATTTGATGAAAATAGGATCATCTAGACTCATCTAAGTCGGTGACTAGCTGATATGTCTACTCTAGAGTCATAATGCCTCGAGCAATGAGCTCTCGGCGATAATCATCCCTCAGACCGGACCTAAACCTAGATAAGGTCTGTTTGGGAGACTCTAACTCGATTGCTCCGTACCGATTCAAATATTCATCAAACTTAACAATGCAATGGTGGCTGACTTGTTCCCCTAAATCCATCAATTCCACTTGTCCAGTAATTGTTGACTGAATGACGATGGAACGTATTTTAACATAAGCTTCTCTTTCATGTTTTTTCAGATCTCCACTGGGTCTTCCCTTCTATACCTCATCATTCTCTCAAGTTTTCCCAATATTATCCCGCTTGTCCCGTTAGTTTCATCACGGCCAATCAAATATTCCTAGACTCAGACATGTCATGCCAACGAAAATAGCGGTCCATAGCCAACTGCCAGTTTATATAAACCTGAGAGTCCAAGCACCCGTCGAAAGAAGGAGCATCGACTTTAACGCTCTTGATATACTGGACATCAGTGCCAGCTGTATTGTAGGATTGAACTCACTCTCGCCTGGGTGATCTACTGTCGTTTCGAGAATTTTTCTCCTCCGTGACTCTCCTCCTATTGATTTCTAGCCTATCAAGTCGGTTTGCTAGATCCCTATAATTGACATCAATCTGATCCCTAATTTCTTGTAACTGCTAGTCCATCTTTTCTATCTTGTCGATGCGTGTGTTAAATGTGCCATGAATGCTAGGGTCCATTGGTGTCGAAATTTCTCTTACAGAAAAAGTTCTACCACTCTAGTAGGCATGCAAGATCCTAGCTAATCATAAATGCAAACGATCCTAAAATGAGATGTATGTTATGTAGGAGTTAGAGAGTAGATCAATGATAGATAATATCAACTGTAAGCTATGTAAATTAACACGTGATTAAGAAAATATATTTAGAGACAATGACAAAAACACGTGCTAACACAGTTAATTCCAAGTTAAGTCAAGTGATCACAAATTCAAATTAATTTAGTTGCACAGTTAATATTAAGTTAGGTTTTCAATCAAGGTCAGAATCACACAACTCATTATTTAATGAGCAACAATCAATAAATTCTACCTTGTAACAGATTGAAATAGCTAGCTATCTCAATTAAATAGCAGGAATAACTGAACAATATTCAAAGTTACCTGAGAGGCGACCGAGACTCAAGTCTGAATGTGACTGCTGTAGGCACGTAGACTGGTCGTCACAAATCTACTGCCTTGAATATAGCCCGATTTGGACTTGAAACAAACCCTGAATGACCTCCGAAAGATATAACCTTCAACCGAACTGAATTGCGTCTGGATTATAGTTGAACCAGACCTGGTCTGAACCGGTCCTGGTTTGTTCAGTTTGGAGCAGATAAAAGCCGGTTTGGGTCGGGTTCGAGTATTTTGCAATGAATCTGACCCGAATCAGTTAATCCCCTTAAAAGAGACCCACCTGAGTCCACTTCTCCCTCCTTCGAGCTCGCAGCTAGGGCAGAATGATTGAAGACATTTGCGGCGGACCCAGATGGCGGCAGACCGGGGTGACGACGAGATAGGGATGCCGGCGGCGAAGGAAGGTGTGGAGCTCTGATCGAGGCTGATGATGTCGGTGATTTGAGGGATGAGGGCGGCGAACTGCTCTGCTTGAAGCCAAATCCTCTCCGTCGACGATAACATCGAGAGTCTGAAGGTTCAAGAAGCGCCGGGGAACCGTGGAAGCGCCGACAAGGTTGAAGACGGACCTGAATCGCTTTGGGAGCTTCGTCGGGCGATAGGTCTGGATGACGATAGAAGGAGGGGACGATCTGACCAGCGTCGTGCCTCCGCTGCGTCAAGGATGGTCGGCAACAAGGGAGAGGGCCCGGATCTGAACTGTCTACTCCGAACTGCCTCTATTCGCCCCGATCCGCTCTGATATGCTCCGATCAGCATCGACGAGAGCTCAATGACGATGATGCAGATGTTTGGTGGTGATGACGATTTGAAGGAGGTGGAGAAAGGGGCGGCGATGAGCGATGATGTTCTCGCTTTTGATCGGAAGACGAAGATGAAGACTGCAACAACTGAGATGGTGGAGGAGGATGTGGGTGTTGATGGTGGCGAAGGGCGTAGGTGTTGATGGCGGCGGCGGCGGAGGCGGAATTTGGAGGGATGAAATTGAAGATGAATGAACAGTGTAGATTTTGAATTTCAGAAGATTTAGTGGAGAAATTTTGGGGATTTCTACAGTGTATTTTTATTTTTTTTGAATGGATCTGTTATCTAGATCTGGGGTTTGGTACAGGAGAAGATTTAGAACAGGAAAAAAATTGAAGAGAATTGAAAACCAGGCTCTGATACCAAATGATGTAGAACCAACATGGATCACAATCACCTTCAAATCGTAATCAAAACTTGAAATTTAAAACAGGATAGAATTTCGAGTTTCCATCCCTTACGCGGGCCTCTCACCGAATAACTCGAGAGCAAATAAACTCAAAATTTTAACTAGATATTTGAGGATATTTTTAATCATTCAATAATCCAACAAAATAGTCAAGGGGGCATTTTATAGGCTTTACAAGAAAGGACTTTTAGGAAATAACCAATATAGTACTAAACGCTTACAAAAGAACACCTACTACATCACTAAATGACATAAAATAAGTCTAAAATAAAACTACATTAAAGCCAAAGAACTGCATTACGCCGCTTTCTGAAATAGACTCAATCGAATCGGCCCCTAAGCTACGTGATGTCCTCGTCAGAACTTCTTATAGAGACACGACTTCATGTCAAAACACTTTACACGGTTTTCTAATAGAGAGAAAATTTTCCTAACATAAAGGTATTTTTGAGTTCTTTAATTGGCAGAAGATCTTTCGAGCAAAATGATATTATTTAAATTGAGAAAAATGTGTTTTCACTACTACATTTGTTCAAATTTATTTTTCTTACCCCGATACTAACTTCTCTTCATAATTACCCGTATTTTATATTTTCTATCACCTCTTGCCCCTCGATCAAGTAATAGAGTTCTTTTCAAAAATTAAGTATATGCCATAAATTTTAAATGTTTTTTCTCTTAAATTATTTTTTCACTAAATAAAAGAGGAAAAGCCTATGGTTATTTAGAGAATGGTGTATGTCTTATGGTCATACAATAGATCACGTCATGAGCATCTTCGATTAATAGCACCTATCCATCTTAAACTTCTAAAATAGCATGTGGTTCCTAATCTATTAGCTTCATTTGCAATTCATTCAATTTTACCTCAAGTCTTCAACGGCATTTGGAGAGCCAATAAAGGGGGGGAATGAAACAAACTAAATGTCATCCTCTTTATGCAACTTCTTAGGACCTTCCATTTTCAACTACTCACTTACACCTAAATAATAGGATAAATATTTGAACATATAAGAATTCTAATTGTGATGTTGTGATGTGGTTTTTGGTAGAAAGTTATCAATTTCGCAAGTTAGATTACAAGTTCCTTTTATTTGGGTTGGATTCTATAGTGCAACAAATGCTTGATTATTGCACTTATTAGTGCTTTGAGCCCACAATATTGAACGATAAGTGGAAGCGTGATTTACATAACAGAAAAGAGTATAAATAAAAGGGCAGACTTGAAAGGGGAAAAAAGAATGAGTTGAATTGTGAAGATGTCAACAGTAAAAGTAGCTTTATCATTTTGATGGTTCACTCTTAAATTTCTCTCCCCGACAGCTTTAATGGGGAAGAATGTTGAAAATTGGATTGGTAAAGGATGTCACTTGACTAATAAGAGTAAAAGATAATACAACAACAACTAAGCCATTTGTCCCAAGTATTTAGGGTAGCCTACATGAGCCAAAAGAGAATTACGCCGGATCGAGCACATGGATCAGCTTTCTCCACTCATTCCTATCGAGCAATATGACTTCAGTAAAAGATAATAAAAATATTAAAAAGGTAAAAATTAATTTTGAAAAATATAAAGGTATGAGATATTTTTCCTCTTTTGAATCTTCTATCAAGGAGAAGATTTCCTATTAAAAAGGATTTGACACCTAGGTTAGATTTCAATTTAGTGATATGGAGATTGGATTTGTAATTTTACTTTAATTTATAGATTTGTGATAGTCATTTTTGTAATTTGACTTAATCTATGACTTGAGGATCATTTTTTGGTATTTTTTGTAATCTTTTCCAATTTAATGATAGAGGTTCTCATAAAATTTTACTCAATTATATAACATTAAATCATTTTTATAATTTTTTCCCCAGCTTATAGACTCTAATCTGTAATTTTCATTCAATTTATAGACTTGAATGTCCAATTTGTAATATTCGTTCAGTTTATAAACTAAAAGGTTGAGTGTGTAATTTTTGTCAGGTTAGGGGGTTATTCGATAATTTCCATAGCCATCTTTGATGAATTGTAATGATGCTTGCCATCCATGAATAGTGGCAATTTTCAAGCATTTCACTATTTAAAATATTCTGTCAATTTATGGCAGTCTGGGAAATGTTATGTCATTTCATGATAACTTTGGGTAATTCTTGGCAATATTATCAAGTTTTAGCAAATATGATATTTTCAAGGACTTCTAATAATTCTATGCAATTTTAATAATTTTGTTTGTTTGATAATTTTCACTCATTTCTTTCTTTTTTTCCCCTTCTTTTCTGTTTTTTAATCCAATCTTGAAAATCTTCATCCAAAGGGAGCCTCTTCATAGTTCGAAATCAAGTTTAGGTCTCTTCAGCATTTTTAGAAAATCTTGGATTTTTTTAGAAATCCTTTGACAACCACAATGGTTATTCACTAAATTTACTCCTTATTATGTAATGACTCTTTGACAATATCCTTCATCAATGTGAGCTCATTAGAATAAGCAGAAATATTTTTTGGCTAGCTCTAGTGACTTCATAGCCATAAGACTTGGCATAGACGTTTACATATTTTCTTTGAAGATAAATTTGATAAGCACATGTTGAATTTCAGCGGCATATGATGAATTTTCAAGCGAGATGAACCTTTTACCCAACAAGTTTCAATCCTATGTTGAATCATGTTTAAAGGCTATTATGGAAAGAAACAAAGGCCATAAACTTTTCAAAATAAAAGGTTGTACCAGATTTGAATAAGAATTGCTCTCTTTTCTAGCTTAACCGAATTAAGATCCAAATGGATTTTTTGAAAACCCAAAAGATGGTGAATAGTCTCCCATATTTAGAAACATGCCTCTACATAAGGACATTAGTTTAATTTGTTACAAACTTCCACAAGCAATAAGACTCAGTCAATGGATGTGCAACCTGTTGGACAATCAGAATTTAGTCTTAATAAAGTTTATTATTATCGTTAAACAAGATTTATCATCATCCTCAAATTCCAAAGATCTATTAAATAAAGATTCTACCTTTTCCCTGAGGAGTTTTACACAGAAGCTCGTGAGTGAGGTCTTTTAAGAAAAGATCGGTATATTAATTCAACAAGGAGAGAGAAAGTTGTTTGTCTTCTAGTTATTTATAGTTCAAGAATTTATATTCAGAATTCAATTCCATGCGCAGAGTTGAACTCCATGTTCATGTATAACTTCTTGTATTTTCTTTTATTCTTTTTCATTCAACTCATATCTCTCTCTCTCTCTCTCGTCTCTCTCTCTCTCTCTCTCCTCTCCTCTCTCTCTAATTTACTTATTTTTCTTCTTTTTGTTAATGCTCATAACGGAAGCAGAGGACATTAATGCCCTTCTGACAAAGGTGAAGAGGGTAATGGAGAGAACTAATGCCCCTATCAATGGCGATAAAGCGGGCAATCATCTAATGGAGTACATTTATGCCCTAGTCAACAACGGTGGAGAGAGGTAATACTCTCTCTTCCCTAATGAAACAACGGGCATTAATGTATACGCCAACGGGGATGGTAAGTTTAATCCTCTAATATAGTGAGTTAATGCCTTTCTTGACCTCATTTGAGTTGGTTAATTCTCTTATTCAAGGTAAAGGAGGCGTTGATGCCTATGAAAATGGTGGTGATGAGGGTTAATCCACTAATAGGTGGCATTAATGCCATTATAGCAATTGTTGAGTTAATGTCCCCCCCCCCCCCAAAAAAAAAAAAGAAGATTGAGAACAAGGGTTAATCCTCTCTTTTAATTGAGAATAAGAATTAATGCTCTCCATGAGATTGCCCCAATCGATAGCCGCATGACGGTTAATCTTCCATTTAACGATGACGAATGGCTCTAATCCTATGTTAAAAGCAACAAAGAGAGTTAATCCTCCCTCTGAAAGTATTGAAGTTGTTAATTTCCATTGAGAAAGAGTTCCACCTTTTCCACTGCATGCTTATCACTCTCAGTGAGATATTGTTAAAGCTTTAAGAGCAACTGGTATTTTGTTTGGATTTGGAATAAATTAAGGGTCTATAGAGGAGGTTGAGTCTTTAATCCCCTCTCTCCTTGTTTCTCAATATGGACTTAAATAAACAATAGGTGAAATTGCTTGTTGAAAGAATATGAGATGGTTAGAGAAAGAAGAGATGTTGAATTATTAGTGAGGCATGTGATTAGGATAGCATGCATAGATGGTTGTTGTAATTACTGATCATGATAGTGAAACCAAAGAAATTTTAGAACTTGGAACTATTTCCAGGTTGTGCATTCTGAACCAACCACAAGGATATCATGACCTGCATAGGTAACAAAATTTTGAATATCAATGACTTCTAATAGGACTGCAAACTAGGGGTGCCACCGGATACGGATTATCCGCGGATATCCGCATCCGAATCCGTCTCCAATCTGAATACGGATATCATTTTTTACATCCGTCAATATTCGTATCCGTATCCGTATCCGAAAGGTAGGTGCGGATACGGATATGGTAAAAGTAATATTTTATTCGTATCCGATCCGATATCCGAATGTTGCGTGCTTCATAATGATATTGGTATGCAGAAGACTATTCTTCAATGGAATAAGACATTAAATTTTGATATTTTGAGTTGGTGAAAAAGTAATAGTGGAAAGTATTCGATTCTTGCAAGAGCACCACAAGATATTTTGAGTATTTCGACATCAACCATGACATCCGAATCTGCATTTAGCACCAGAGGACGTGTAACATATTGTTATAGAAGTCAAATGACAATGAATACGATGAATATATTGATATGTACACAATAATATCATAGTATGTATCACATTTAATATTGTAGTAGATGAGATAAAAAGTAATATAAGTATTTCTGTTTAATTTATCTTTAACCATGTCCATTTTAACATATCCGATTAGTATCCGCATCCGATCCGCTAATATCCGATTTATATCTGATATCCGATTTTGGCGGATACGGATATCATTTTTTCACATCCGCCAATATCCGTATTCGTATCCGTATCCGAAGGTTGGGTGCGGATATGGATATGGTAGAGGTAATATCCGATCCGTATCCGATCCGATGGCACCCCTAACTGCAACCATGGTTTTAAATATTGGCCGATTCAAATATATATCATAAATATTGTATTGTGTTTTGAGGTACTCGATACGACATTAACCCTATCGGCCGATATAAGGGCCTATACTGCGGCCAATATTACAAATATTAACACCTGATGATGATATTGATACTAAAAACCATCGGCCAACAGCTATACCGAGATTTTAACCATGACTTTGGCATGTCAAGAAACTTTTTCATGAGCCAATTACTTTCAAGATGATTGGGTCTAATTTTAAGTTAGCTAATTAATTTAACTTGGTCCAATCAAGTTACAAGATTTGAATTTAATCGCCTTCTTCCTCTTTCTTAAATACCTAATAACAAATTGTGTACTTCCAATTCTTTTACCTTCAACAAATCATCATTTATGGGCACATATGGATATTGGCACGCTAACATATGTTGTAATGACATGTTATGGCATGGTTTGAAATCTCGGTATCGGAATTAGCACTAGCTGTATGTTTTTGGTATTGGAATCAAAAATGCCGGCCATTTCGGCTCATCATATCGACAATATCAGCATCTCGTTCATATCGCATCGTATTGGCAATATCAGTATAACGCATAAATATCGGTATCGGTTGATATTTCAAATCATGGTCATGATTATAGCTTGTTATTACTAATTTCAATTTTTATGGTTTTATATGTGTGTGTGTATAGAGATAGACTTGGCTACTTCCAATAGGTTGTGGAGACGAATCCTTCCCATACAGGTTTGATACTAAGCCAAAATGAAAGATCCACTTAGTTAAAATTTATCTATATCATTTAAAGAGGCTAAAAAGTATAAAACAAGTGTTTTGAAGCTTTCTTCGCCTATGCATCAATGAGGTCAAATGGAAGATGGAAGTAGAATGTTTCTTAGATCTATGATTTTGGGCATACATATAATCAAACTAACTATCCGATCAAGATCTAAAAGCCTAAAAACCCTTAGACGGGTGATGAACATTCTACAACGTTGAAGTAAAAAACTTGCTATTTAGGTTGTCCATTTCTTGCCAATTGATGCATAGGCAAAAAGAGTAAAATACTTGATGTAGATGATGTAGATCAAATTGAACACATTGGACCTTCAGCTTAATTGACCACATTGGACCTTCAACTTGTTTTTCCTAATATCGAATTTGAATCGGAAGATTTGGAAGAATCCTTCCCTAGAGGAGCCTCTCTCTCTCTCTCTCTCTCTCTCTCTCTCTCTCTCTCTCTCTCTCTCTCTCTCTCACACACACACACACACATTGTGTGTGTGTTTGTGCATGTATACATATAATTTATAATGTTTTAGTATACGTTAAGACGGTTGAATTTCTATGCATGCCATGCCAGTGGGTCTATATGTCTTCTCAAGAAGAAGGCACAAAACAACAAAACCTTATTTTCATATATCTCACTCCTTTACTTTAATTTGGAATCTATTCCTTCGAAGAAAATAAGCCTCTTTATTTTTTTTTGCTTCAAATTAGATCTCCCATGAAAGGAATGTTTTCGAGAGTTATCTAATCACTTTTTTCGTATCCAAGTTATAACCATGTTTCGCATTTTTAGGATTTGACTTATCTGTGTCAATAATGTATCATATCTGTATCCATACCATACTAATTCAGTGATAAATAATTGAATGGACCTGACCAAGACCATTTCAAATTTCAAAGGTCATACGGTATATCCATCTACCATACAAATGAATGAAGGGTGCTCACCCACCCACTCAATGATTTGGTTAGCATGATGAAAGCGTACAAGCCAAGGTTCACGAGGAAACTGTGTCATTAATTTTCACAAACCATTAAGTTTTAAAAAAAAATTACCCATGGGAAGACTTGCCCCAAAAACCCCTTAGGACACTCTGAAAACCTTCTATGGTGACGCTAAGCATTTGACAGCAGAAACCTATTGTCCAAAAAGAGACCATGGATGTTCCCATCCTCTAAAAGCCACAGTAAGACATGGAGGATATCCAGGACATATAGGCTCAAGAAGGGTGATATAACAGTTTATCTGCATGTGAAAAAGCAGTTCAGCATATGGTGCCAAATCTGGTGCAAATGATGATTTTTGGTTAGTTACCTTATACTTGCCAGTCGTTAGGTACATCTTTAGTGACCTGAACTGAAATTGGAATGAACAGCATTGAATTTGCCAAAACTAGGAATTTTGGCCTTATGCTCCGGGTACCAGCCATTCAACTTCTGCTATGAAAAAACTCGCATATTTAACGATACTTGTGACAATTAACTAGTTAATATAAATAGGTGTATACTTCGTCTAATATATCTAGGACTCGTCAAGAATTTAGGATGAGCTCATGATGCAAATGTGTAGTGACTCGGTCATTCTGATTGACTCGGAAGGCAGTGCATTGTAGTCCAAAATGCTTTAGTTATCACTTATAAAAGCTAACATCTGCAAGCTTGCTAGAAGAAGTAATGAGATGAGAAGATGAGCATTTTAGAACTTCATTTTGTTGGAAGATGATTTTAAAGGTTTAATTGAACTAGTGTAAGAGCATGATGTGACAAAGGAAAGGTAGAAAATGGATTACCATAGATAGTGACATTGCCTTTACAGCTAGGTTTAATTAGATCAAGATGGTTTCCAGTAGCTTCAGAGTATGTCCAACCTGGATATACCATCAAATAGAAAGTATCAGAGCATGTTGCTGCAATTTCAATGAATAACAATTAGGTAAGCAGCGAACCTGTTGGTCGAAAAGCCAAAACTGCTGTGAATTGTTGCTTGTAAGTCTTCATGTACTCCTTTAGGTTCTACAAAATAACTATTATTGATGAGAAAAAAAACAAAAATAATTTTCTGCGTAAACAAAAGAAATAAAAGACCAAACCTCATGTCTCAAGGAAGAGAGAGGCAGAACATGCAGCGAAGAGCTCTCCCCACATGAACAAAGTTTTCCTGATAGATTGGACCAACCAAATGCTTGTAAGATCCGTCTCCTTGAAGCATTTGTGTATATTGGGAGCTGCAAATAAATAGCAGCATCAAATGATAAGTAAATATAACATAAATGTTTGTACGCAATTATTGAGAAACGGTAATAGAAGAACTAAGTGAAATATACCTAGGTGCAGGCCATAATAAAGGCTAGAGAAAGAAGATGCAAACTTGAAACTCTAAAGACCTAGACAAAGGCCATAATTATAATCCTATGGAGAGAGCTGAAATCACACATACTGGAATCACCATGTGTGAACTGTCAGCTTAATAGTAGTACTGCTTTTGCAGTCCTTTATGCTCAACATGTAAGAACTGACTTGAGCTGAATAGAAACACCCATTCACCCCCACCCTTCCCCAGCCAAAAAACAGGACAAGAAAAACAACACAACACAAAACACAAACCCACCAACAAACAAAAAAAAAACCATCCATCCCAACTGCATTACAAATTTGTAATCAAAAGGAAAAGTGTTGTATGCTTGATTAACCTCAAGTTAAATATTGGTGTACACAATTCTTATAGACATGATTTTTAAAACACAAGGGCTAAAGTAATAACCTAATCCATATTGTAAATACTAAATAAACTAAGCCAGGTAAGTAAATATTCTTGAAGGTTATTTTCTGCAATATGGAAAATCAAGTTTAAAACAATGAAAATATAAAGTTTCTAGAGAAAAATCATGCAAAATGTTGATGAGGGAACACAAACAACAAAGGAGAGGGAATGCTTTAAAGCGAGCACCATCATGCCTACCCCTAAAGCACGTGAAATAGCAAGATAAACTTGCTCCTTCCCAATACTGTAAGCTCCAACAACAATCAGGGCTTTTGGTTGCTTTGCGAGAAAGTTACGAGATATCCTTACAACAAAACCTCACGACATCCTCTTGAGGTGGAAACCTAAGCAAGCAGGCAACTTGTTCAATAATGATATGAAAATAATAAGGCAAAAGTAAGCCATAAGTAAATAGAATATCACTTGTATTTGGGGTTGCAATATGTTGTGTCCAAATAAAGCACATTGATATGCTGACTGAGAAGGAGAGGGTGTGACTGCATTAGCTCACAAGCCCGAAAATCTCCAGTATGAAGATAAGTCTTCCCATCATTTAGGCGAAAATGAATCAAGGATGCACCAGGGCAATGATTAGCTTCCAACAGGTCACTCTGATTCCGTCAATAACATGTTCCGTGTCAAGATCCAAAGGACAGATATAACTGTAATGATGAGGTCACATCAATAATCTTTTATTAAAAGAAGAAAATGGCAAAGACATATTTACATGGTTTAGGAAAATAAATTTATCGCACACTACAAGAGGAGCCTAGTACTAAAGGGGAAGTTAGGGAGCTGAAAGCCATTGGGGTTGGGGGAATCCCATAGGGCTCGCCTAGTAGGATTTTGCCTTTATTAACGATTTAAATGCCACTACAACTAAGTTTGAAATGCAATATTAATCTGAGGTTCTTACAGTGAATTTACCCCAAGACACATTTTCACTAAGCGAGCTGTGAGTGCAGTACAGTAGATTGGGCCATGGGACCATCTCTTGCTCAAGCCACCATAATGGTCATAGTGGAAGTGGCTAAGAAAATATGCTGAGCATCCCTCAATTGATTCGTACCGAAAAGCATCTACCGTAAAGGGTGTTCCTGCAAGCATCAGGAAGAAATAAGAACAAGAGAAATTCATTAATGGAATTACTCTAGAGGAATTGCCAAAGATAAGTGCGTTTTTGGAGCTCGTTAATATCAAAAAGAAAGTAGAAACTAAAAGAGTAATGAATACATGGAAGATCTTATTAAAGAACATGTCAAATGACTACCATACCTGAGGCTCAAGTTTACGGGGCGAGTGACCAATGTATATCAAGAAATCCTAACATGTGAGGAGAAACTTGACAGTAGACGGAAAACTTCCTTATGGTGGGGAGGTCACGGGGCCAAACCAGGTTATCAGCATGGTTTTAAAGGCCAGTCAGGCCTGGCTCACTGGCAAAGGGGTGGGATTGTTTTGTGGGGAATCCCACGTTCAAGCCCCGGATCGGCCTATGTATATAAAAAGATTTTAAAGAATTCCAACCCTATTGTTAGGGAAATAGACTTCATTCAAGAAATACTTTCCTTGAGAAGCATGTGAAAAGCTTCTGACAGAATATGACATTGCATAGTAAATCGGAAGAGGGAAATATGAACATATTTCAAACTTTCAATGATGAGGTGGAAAACAAAGACCTCTTGAACTCTGGCGCTGTCGTACCATGTCCGATAACATCAGACAAAAATCCCATAATTCATTTGTTCTGGAACTTGTGTCTCAACAATGTACAACAACTCTAACATAGCACATGTTCACCTTTTCTCAACCCTACTCCATAGTCTTGAGTCTTGAAGGTAAGCCCAACTCAAGTCACATAAAAGCAACTTAGCAAACCTTCTTAGAGTGAATGACTGATGAGGACATCAAGTCAGATTTCTTTGTTTTTATAGTCTGAGTCTGTATTTTATTTTATTGAGTCAGAGTGAATTTTTTTATTTAGTAGTCATGTTTTTCTCTTCTTTAGTCCCATATTGGTCGTGAGAAGAAAATGAGTGAGTTGTAAGTCTATTTAAAAACTCAATTGCATTCAATAAAAGTATACTAGAATTTTGAAAAACAATGATTTTTTCCCTTGAGGGGCGTACCTCTCATGGCAGGGTGTGAAGCCCTAACTGTAAAACTAAGTCGAGCGTGTGGTGTGAAGCGACGCGAGGTCAAGATCGAAGAGAGTACGGTGTGAAGCAGCGTGAAATTCAAGAAAGTGGAAGGCCTTTTCAGTTATCCATTAGGTAATCTTTAACTATTTCTTTCATCTCTCATCTTTTTTCAAAATCCTTAAACCCCTCTTTCGTTTCACATCAATTTGGTATCAGAGCATGGTTAGAAAAAAATAATGAGTGGTGAAAATTAAATTATAATATAAGTTTTTTGTAAAAAGTTTTTCGTTGTGAAATCGGTACAATTTTGTTTGAACCATTCATAGCGAGTGTTAAAATGAATTGTTGATCCCGGTGAGGAGCCGTTGATTTATTACTTCATTCACTTTCTTTTTCATTCTTTTGTCAAAATTTAAAAAATTCAAATCCTAACCTCTTTATCTCCTCCCACCTATCAAAATCTCAACCAACAATTTCCCTCTTAGCCACAAACATCAAATCTCTCCGCAACAACTCCTCGACAGCCAAATATCTCAACAATCTTCTCCACAACAACCTTCTCAATAGTCAAAAATCTTTAAAGTTCCTCCACAATAACTCATCAACAGTCAAAGATCTCAACAATCTCCTTCACAATAACCTCCTCAATAGCAAAACCTCAACAATCTCTTCTCCAACAGTCAAAAATCTCAACAACCTCTCCAGCAACATCTCTAACAATTACATCTGCAACAACATCTCCAGCAAGATCAATAACAGCAGTTTTAGATCCAGACCAAGTATTGAGACACCACCACCTCATGTATACTCAATGGGGTTGAGTTCTTCCCACCCGGCAAGAATGATGGGGACATTGAGTCAGATTTTTTTGTTTTTTAAGTCTGAGTTTGTATTTTATTTTT
>JAVJIF010015331.1:0-12759 GCA_038442645.1 Agave tequilana
ATCTATAAGTCATAAGTTCACCAAATTAGTCATTACTAAACTTAGTTTCGATGCAAAAACTTGTAATCATTAAAGGTAGGAATTCAAACTGTATTTCTCATTAGTCTATTATTTTACCCTAAATCATATGCACCTTATGATCATGAAATTGTGTTGGGACTTTTCAACTCCAACTCTTATGCCTTATTATCTTATTATGGCAATATTTAACCCTTAATTTTATTAGGTTTTCTAATTCACCAATATACGAGCCTATAGCTGGTGACTCCCAAACCGGATGGTCTTAGGGAACCAGGTGAGAAAACACCTCTTAGACTTAAATACTCAAGCAAACAAGGTCACAAAACAAAGGGTTTTGTGGTAATATGAATCATTTTTAGAGTGAATACTTATACTTTATGAGGCTCAACTACCCAGCTTAATCAGAGGATTTTTTATTTTTTTCTTATGTGTGTGTGTGTGTATAAAGACACAAGAGTCTTTGTTTTGGGTCCAAAGTGTGTAAGTGTATGATCGAGACTGAACTTGCACAGAAAATTAGAGTTTAGGATGAAGATTAAGAACGTGCTAGGTTGCTCAATACTACCCGCTATAATATGTGGCTATACGGGTTATAATCCACAAGACAGACTGCAATGGAAAGCACTTAGGTAATCTTTCTAAGTTACTAAAAATCGGTTAAAATCTTCTTCTTAGTTTAAAAGAAAAAGTGTTAATTTTAGAGAAGAGAAGATAGAAGAAGATAGTATTGTTATTTTAATTAAAATCGTTTTAAAGTTGAAAGAAAAACTATATTTAAAAAGAGAGAAATAAAAAGAGTAAGGAAAGTGTGTTTCTAACTAAGAAATAAAGAAAGGAAAACTGAAAAAAAATACTTACCTTGAAGCTTACTTTACCTCGGATACATATCGACGACTTACTTTGGCTTGAAGGAGATCACAGCATGGCATATAAAATCTTCTCCATTCTTAATCAGTCTATCAAAGGAAATGTGCAAACAGAAAAGAATACTAAACTATTATACGCTTAGAAATAAATATCCATCACCATAAGCCATCAGTGGCTCTTGCAATGGCAAGGCATATTCGAGGCTATCGGATTCATTTGGATAAAACAATCAAGCAATGAAGGTAAATATCAAAAGAATAAAAGAATAAAAATGTAAGCTTGATTAAATAAAGAAACTATAAAAGAAATGAGGAAACTTACATTGGTGTCACTCTCAATACAACTTTTCTCTTAATTTCTCTCATGAATATCTCTCCAATCTAAATTACATAAAAACTAAAAATTACATAAGAAATATAAAAAAAAAAACCTAAGTTAAAACTAAAGAAAAACTCTAATCCAAACTCTTTGCTAGAGTGGTGCACGTTTTTCTCTGAATTTTGCAGTATTTATAGGAGAAATGAACTAGAGGAGAATGTACGAAGATAGGGAGAGAAAACGCTCCCCCAACCGACTTACCGAGCCGCGCAAGCACGGCAAAACGCTTTTGCCGCGTTTGCGCAGCCAACTAGCCAGATCCGAGAGCGTGTGGCTTCTCTCATTTGGATACCTCCTGAATCTTCATTAGTTTTTCAGTTTGAATTCTCAATGGCAAAATCTCTGTTGATTTCAGTTAACCAAATAAATCCGTATAAATTCGATTTTAACTATATTTATTTGATATTATCTTCACTGATACGTTCTGATGTTCTGTTTGAATTCCTTCTGGATTACTGAATTCAATCTGATCTTCATTGATTATTCAGTTAACCGAATAAACCATCAAGAATTCAATTTAACTGATTCATATCTGGGATTATCCTCTCCCTTCATTAATAATTACATGCACAATTCAGATATCAAAACAAGTAAATAGCAGAAATTATTACAAAATAAATATAAGAATGTAATAATAATAAATGCAAAATATGTGTATGGTGACACTCCCACATCATGTCAGATTTACACGTATGATATGAAGATTCAATAGAAGGCCTCAAAGAGGCACATATAATATGAAGATTCAGTAGAAGGCCTCATAGAGGCACGGAAGAGGGTTTACTTCAAAATGTGTTCCATGCTCCGGATATGAAGCAACTTGTTTGATTACACTGCTGGGTTCATCTTAGTGGCTTCTGCAAGCTGCAGCAAGAAAAGGCATTGTTCAACATAATAATTCAAGATGCTATTCCTTTTTCCGGGTGTTGATACAAACAGTGAAGAGTAATGGAACAGCGTGCCACCTAGGTGGAACTGGAGATCAGAAGGCAAAGATGTCAACATATAGATCGTTCTGATTCCAACTCTTCAGCTGGTTCACTGGGGCAACAAGAGCGCAACAGCAGTCGTGGGTGATCGTGCAGGGTAACTTCCAGGAATCTTCTTTCACGGCCCACCCTCCGTCAATAGCAAGAATCTGTTTCGAACATCTCAGTATCTTCTTTGTCAGCCGAACCTTCTTTTGGTAACAAGAACCTCTTCAGGAAGATGGGACAGCTATCTGTTCTGATGACTTGGCCTGGCGCAATTCCCTTGCAATCTGTATGCAAGAAGCCATAGGGCAATTTGTCTTGATGGCATTTGGAAAATATGAGACCTGCTAACTGCGTATCCTCCTGAAACCAAGCAAGGGACATGTAACTTCTGTTTAGTTGCATGTAATAGCAAAAAAAAAGTTGGAAAACGCCAAGTCAGGAGAAAAGATGAGAAGGGAAGAGGACTGTAACATTAGCTACAAGCTCTTCCTCTGCTTGGAGAACTTGAGAAGTTTTGAAGTTTAAGAAGTGGAATTACCGGTTAATGGGTAGGAGAACCCAAATAGCCCTATTTCTCACAGATTTAATCCTAGAGAAAGGGGAAAACGATGAGTTTTCCATAAGGAATAGTGCTTGTCTACAACACATAACTTAGGCGAAAGAGAAAAACTGAAGACTATTTGCACTGAGCACAGCAAACTGTGATGACAATGGCCAAATGGTGGTGTTGATTAATAAAATAGCAGTGTAATATAAATTGTAACTTAATTACACTATTTGACGCAAAAGTGCATAATAATTTGCGACAATCTTATTCAACATAAAAAGGACACTGAAATCATGTTATATTTCAATATTAAAAACCAAAAATTAATTCTGTAACCAAAATGTCATTTAACACTGGGCTTTCAAGAATTCCATTTGAAAGTTTTAATTTTTTATTAAAGGAAAAGGCTTAATTTATATTTACCTTTTGCAAGGAATCGATAATCATACTCATTGGAGGAGAGTTTATCTTCGCTCGTCTTGCAATCTGGAAAGTATAATTTAAGTATATATCATTGACAAGACACCAAAATGTTAGAAAAGGTGCAGTTTTCTTTTGTAATACCACAAGGGCAAAATGCAAGATGGAAATATACGAACCTCGTCAAGTCTGATGTACCCGAAGGGCAGTTGGGGATCACTTTCATCAATCATATGTCTTAGTAGCTTTTCTAAATCAACACCTGTCTCCTTGGTGTGTGCCCATCTCCACTCTCCAGCCAAATTTAACATTTCAGTTACGAAAAAAGCATCATGGAGAGGACCAGTCCACAGGGGACCTGACACAACCAGAGATCGGGGAATCTAGGTAGAGAAGCAGAGCATAACTAGTACATCAGCTTATGTAAAAGTGGAAAGATCTTCTCATTGATGCTAGATTGTACATATACAGTCATCTCCTTCATGAAATTAACAAGCCTTCGAGATGTACAGGATCTCACAGGCTGAGTAACTTGGCAAAGTTGGGAGAAGTTGTTGTTCCTAGGTTCTGCATTTTATATGGTCACAAGCTTAAAATTCAGTTCGGTGAAACATAAAAACAGTGTTGGTTCAGTGTGGAATCTCACCTGGCAGAGAACTTACTAGTCTATATCTGTATCTGTATATTGAAAAGAGTGAGTTGTGTTGCAACCTCTGGCTCCCAAAATGCCTTTTTGGGTTTTATCATTTTGTTGCCAAAGTTGCCCCTTTTACTAGGGAGGTTGCGAGTTCGAATCCTCGCTCTAGAGCTATTTTCTATTTTTTTTTCCTTGATCTTTTCACCTTTTGCAAAACACCGATGTATATTCATATAATTAAATTATGATTTAAATTATTTAGTAACATCATTCTGCAACAATAAACTTATTTTATTACATGAATTCACCATGAAATTTTTCAAAAAGAAAAAACACAACAATTTTTGCATAATTGCATATATTATCTTCTTTTGAAAAAAAAAACCACCGTACATTCATATATTGGACTCATGCTTAATTACTTTCTGGAACATAATTTATTATGCTTCAAATTTTCTTAGTAACATCCCTCTACAATACACAACTTCCCATAAGCTATACGATAGTCTTATTTATTACTGAAACTATTCATAACTTTTTAAAGAAAAACTACAACTGTTGCATTTTCTCTTTCACAAATTTTCTTATACTTCATTTTTCTTTATGAAATATATACATTTAGATATTGCTTTAGTATAATCATCTAAAGTACCAATTTTCACACTCTCACACACACTCTAAAAATAGCAAGTTTGGCTCCTCGAGCTCATCACTTGTTTTTCCTAAATTGCCTCAATGCCAGAAGTATCGTCGAATTGCCTCTATGATAATAAGTATAGTCACGGACACGGTACAAAGGCATGACTTGGACACAGCTATGGACACGGAACACAACAAGAAAACATAGCGACGAGACACTGACATGTTTTGCATAAAAAAGTCCAAACATCTAATATTATAATACAACGATAACATATCTGCTAATTACTCTTACATATATTTTATGACTGCAAAAGGAATATGACTTGATACTTCAATTTTTATAGAGTAACTCAATGTATCTCATTTCTTATATCAAAACATATCTAAACGTATTTATATATTTATAAAATCAAGATTTGTATGTTATTTCTCTCCACTTTATAGCTTCATGACAGAAGTGTTCATACTAGATAGACAAAAACAATAAGAATAGTTGGTATAGATATTGACACATGTAACACACTTGGTTTACTCTTCAGAAGCTAAGTAGATGTTTGCGGTTTGAGTGCTTCTCTAGCAAATATATCTATTTCAACTTTTTTCCCTCTCAATCCTCGAGCAATCTAGCTCATGGTTCAAAGTTGCGGTCTCGGCCGCCGACTCGGCGGGCACTGAGACGGATCGTCGCGACGACTCGGATCGGTCTCGGGCGATACGCGCAAAATGCTACATAGGAAGCTCAAAAATTCTGAAAAAATCATGACAAATCGTAAAAAAATATATTCATCAAAATTCATGTATCACATGTTAAAAATAAATTTGTTTTGAGGGGATAATTAGGGAAATATCATAATTTCAGGGTAGTTTAAAATATGAAAAAAATTAAGGGACAAAAATGAAAAAAATTCAAAAGAAAAAAAGCAAAAAAAAAGGGATAAAGTTGCCTGATCTCTCTCTCTCTCCCTCACCCGATCTCTCTCTCTCTCACACTCTCGCTCACCCGATCTCTTTCTTTCTCTCACTCACTCTCTCTCTCAATCGCTCTCCCTCAGCCTTTACCCACCCTCTCCTCCGCCCCCCTCTGTCTCTCCTCTTTCCCTCGCCCTCTCCCCCTCTCTGTCCTGATCTCTCTCAATCTGAGAGAGATCGGAACAGAGAGGGAGGGGGAGGGGGGGAGAGAGGGGGAGGGGAGGAGAGGGAGAGGGCAGAGGCAGGCGACGGCGGGAAGGCAAGCGGGCGGCGACGAGAAGCCAGGCGGGCGAGCAGGCGGGCGGCGACGGCGATCAGGTATGTTTTGCTTTTTTTTTTTAACACGACTCGGTCAAGGCTCGACCAACTCGGCCGAGTTAGCCCGCAACTCGGCCGATTCAGCCGAGTTAACTCCGAGTCTTACCCGAGTCGAGCGATTCTGAGCCGATCCCTTAAACCGGGTCTCGGAATCGTCTCGGCGGGTGCCGAGATGGATACGACTCGGCTGAGTCGTATCCGACTCGGCCGAGTCTTCGAACCGTGATCTAGCTCCCCTTTTTGGTTTCCTAAAATCGCCTTTCAAGACTTTTTGGTTCAAAAATGCCTCTAAGTCTCGTCTTTTATATATTAGTAAGAATTGTCAGCACTTTAGACATCGAGACACAAAATATGTAGTATGCTCAAAGGTCTACAATTGAGTGCTTTCTCTAGCGGATTTACTTTCTTAACTTATTTTATTTTTACTATGACCCTTCTGCAAGTGGCTCCTCTCTCCATAGTTGCCATAAGGCCGACAACCCCTCTTTGATGAAGTTTTAACTTTGAGAAATCAAAGTAAAGAACGTGTAGAATTAACTGTTTTAGGAGTCCATTGACGATTCGAAAGCCTAATCATAGAAGGATTACTATTCCTTTTGCCTTATTTCAACTTCCTATTTGAATTGACCATGTTTTCATGTATATTATCTTCTTCTCTACAGCTTAATTCAACTGTATATAATTCTATCATCACCATCAAGAAAGATTAGAATAGGAACAAATACTACTTATGGTGTAGATATAATTTGATTTTTAGAAATATTTATCATCAACTAGACTGCATATTGATTTATTATAAATCAATATGCTTGCATGCAATATTAAAATTTAATACAAGTCTTAATTGCTTGATTCCATTGCCAAATAAGATAAGTCGTAATTTTCTTTATTTTTATTAGCTTAATGTACTATTATTACTACAATTGATTGAACTAAAACTAAAATCATGAACTTTCACTTTTATTAGGTCTTGAAATTTGGTAACGTTGAGGCCTTTTATATAGGTATATCTTAATAACTTTCATGTTGTATTCAATGGGGACTTGTAGGTGTTCAATATCTATCCAATTTGTCTTTTAAAACAGTGACTTTGTCATCCAATATGTCAAGTAGGTTATCCATGAAGAATAGTTAGAATTTGTAAAAAGGCCTGAGTCGTAATTAGGAAGCACACACTTAGCATTTAGAACCATACAAAGAATAATTAGTATCCTTGTTCAAATCATCTTTTAAAACACGTTTAACTTCTAACATGTGAGTAGGTTAACTGTAGTGGTCAAAATTGACACGCACTAGGATGATGACACGTGTTCAAACTACCAAGGAGTTCCCCAAAGACGTTTACAACTCTCAAAGTCCATCATGAAACCTCCGTCACATTCAGCCCTCCCGGAGCTGCCCTCCATCCCGAATACGTTTCTGATCCGGAGCCACATTCCGTCATTCCAAGACCTTTAAAGCTCCGAAGCCTTTACCACTCCGAATTCTTCACCTCCTATGGGTCTTCTCTACTTTGAGACCCTCCCCATTCCAAAGGCCTCAGTTCCGAACTTGAAACTCCAACAAAAGATCATCTTTGATCTCCGCCAACAGTTATGCAACTCCATCCTTCCCCACATTCATAACATGTAACGTCCTATCAGCGCGGGCAGCTATGGACGTAGCAGATTCCCCGGCATGTAATCCCAACCAACTAGCGCTGATAATCACAACCATTACAACAAACCTAGCACGTGTAAATCGTATAGTTACAACAATCCATCAATTCCACCTCCACGGCAGCATCCATCTCAGGTACATACTATCATTCTTCTCCAAAGAGAAGGGTCTGCATCCCTAATCCTCAGAGCATATGTACCACCACACTAGCAGTTTTTTGTGCTAATCTATTAGCAGTTTCTTGTGCTACTCCACCCCATTACACTAACAATTTTCCTGTGCTAATCCATCAAAACACACTAACAGTTTCTCTCTGCTCGGTCCTTCCATCTTTCATTTCCGACTACTGATTCTCACGCCCGAAATTCTTAGGTCGATCACTAGTGCTCCAAACTTGAAAGGTGTCTCTCTTGTATGTGTGCTCTGACAGGTCTGACCGGGAGCGTCCAGTCGTTTGTGGTGGAGATCCATTCACTGCATACCTGGTCTGATTTTTTTACCACAAACTAATACTTTCATTGAGAGCTTGAACCTACACTCAAAATCTCTCTTTCAACCAAACCTTCCTCAAAAAGCCTCTCCCTAGTAACAATGGCTCCAGGAAGTAGACGGTCACCTACAACGGCGTCCCTCCCAAAGGCGGGACCAATACCAATGCTGGGGGCACGGTCCCCCCACACCGTCAATCGCGAGCGCGACACAGATAACACCGACTCCTCGTCTCAGAGGATAGCCACCAGCACCCAGCCACTGCTATACGAAGACTAAATTCTTCATATGCTAGCCAACATGAAACAGATGAAAGTGCAGCAAGCTTAGCCAGATTGCGTTGAGAGCAGGCGGCTCTCGACCGCGATAATCTGGTTCGTGAAAAGGAGGCGTTGAAGCAACTCAACGACCAACTTCAAGCTCAAATCGTCCCCCTCCAAGACACCCAGGCACAAATGCAATTGGAGGACGGACTCGGAAGGTGGGAGACGCAGGACGATGGGCTCATCACTATGAGCCAACCCAGACCAGCGTCTCTCCTACTCGAAACAACTCCGACAACGAAGCTGACTCATCTCGTTACCAAACGAGAGTTCATCGCGGCCAGACTCAGAGGAAGATCGAAGAGTTTCCCGACATCAGAACCCTCAACGAACTGATCCAAAGGCGGATCCAGGAGGCGAAGCTGCAACTCCGTGGCGGACCAACACTGACAGCTGCCAGAGTCTCTAACTCCTCCATCCGAAGAGATCTTGGAGTGTGAATTCCTGCAGAAGTTCACAACTCCAACATTCGACTACTACTCCAGAGCGAGCGACTAAGTTCAACACATCAGACACTTCCGAGATAAGATGAAAGTCCACTCCCGCAACGACGCCCTCATGTGTCTAACATTTCCATCCAGCCTGAGAGGCGTGGCTTCAGATTGATTATACTCCCTGCCACGACAATCTCTCCAAGACTCTGAGGAGGTAACCGAAGCATTCCTCACTCAATATGCTTCCCAACGACAAGCAAAAAGAACAATCACCACCTCCTCGCCGTCAAAATGAAGCAGAGTGACAATCTCAAGTCTACACCAGCTACTTCCAGATCCAGATGGACAAAATTCCCAACTGCGGTGAGGATGTCTCTGCAATCGCGTTCATCAGCGGATTGCAAATCTCCCACCACCTATACAAACATCTGTTAAAGCATGACATCACTCAGATAAGTAAAGTCATGTCCCGAGCCCAACCTTACATTCAGTTGGAGAAGGTTATGAAGAATTTCGTCAACCACTCTCCCAAGCACAGCAATAACAAAGAGAAAATGAACTCATAGCACAAAACTCTAACCCATTCCAGCAAACAAAACCAACCTTCAAGAAGCAGGCATTCCCGATTCACTCTTCAAATCCACCTGAGCCTTCAAAGTGGAACAACACTTCACCCCGCTGAGGCTCTTCATCAACAAAATATTCAGTGCCATCAAGGACCAACATTGGCAATGCGCCCGAAGCCGATCCGACACGACCCTACGGAGTAAAAGATTATTGTCCTTACCACAACAATAAGGGACACAAGACCGCCCACCGCAGAAGACTTCGGTGATACCTGAAAGAACTTGTCCGCTAAGACTTCCTCAGAGAATACGTACTTACCCTTGAAGCGGCCTCCAAAGCCAAACAACCAAACACTCCGCCTTCTACCCAACCTCAACATATGATCATCAGTACAAGGCGATTGAGTGATCATGTACCTTCAATGAAGACAGGAGAGTACCTGCTCCAGTAACACCCCCGTTATTTCAATTCCATATATTATTTCTCAAATTATCGAATAAAACTAAATTTTTGGTACTAACCATTGCAATATACTCTGTTAATGGGAGTGTTCGCCATCAGATCCTCGATACTTGTACGTTCCGTTGTGGGGGTGTCCCCTACTCGAAGACAGCAATGCAAGCACTAGCCTACGGCCCCCTCTCGATTAGACTACGGGCAGTCAAAACTCTCCGTTGTGGGAGTGTCCCCCGCTCGGAGTCCATGCCCCGCTGATGGAAATGTTCCCATCAGATCCTTGACGCTTGCACGTCCCCTTGTGAGAGTGTCCCCCACTCGGAGACGGCAACGCAAATACCAGCCTATGAGCTCCCTCTCGATTAGCCTACGGGCAATCAAAACCCTCCTTTGTGGGAGTGTCCCTCGCCTGGAGTCCTGGCCCCGCTGATGGGAGTGTTCCCCATCAGATCCCGACGCTTGCACGTCCCGTTATGAGAGTGTCCCCTAGGGGTGTCAACTGGGTCGTGTCGGGCATGGCCCAGGCACAACAGGCCAGCAGGCGAGCCCACCCCGCGCGGTCAAATTGCGCAGGCCCAGGCCGGGCCCGGATTCCATTTCTGGAACCCGATTCCGGCCCGTGACTCAAGTGACCCGGACTCGGCTGTACACGGGCCGAACCGGGCAGACCCGAATTTTTTTAAAAAATAAATAAAACATTTTTGACTATTAAATACGATTGTTTTCTTATTTTTACACAAATGTTCTGTGGGTTAGTTGGTCATTAGGCTTCTGTAGTTGAGGTGAGGCCATAAGTTTGAATCCTAGAATTTACAATTAATTTTTATGTTTTATTTGATCAGTGGAGGGGGTGCTGGCAGCAGAAGGGACGGCGGGCAGCGCTGGACGGTGGCCCGAGCGATGATGGACGACGAAGGCCCGTCGAAAAATCTGGGTTGGGTCGGGCCGTGCCAGCGCCCATGCCCAGGCTTGGCACGTGCCAAGCACATGCCAGGCCCGAGCTGGCACAGCCCGTGCGGGTCGTGGGCCGCCTTTGGTGCCTGGCACAGCCCTGCGGGTCGTGGGCCGCCTTTGGCAGACCCCGGGCCGGCTCAGGGTTTACCCGAACCCGGGCCAGGCCCGTGCGGGTTGCCAGGCAGGCCCGGCACACTTCACACCCTTAGTGTCCCCCATTCAGAGATGGCAACACAAACACCAGCTTACGGGCTCCCTCTCGATTAGCCTACAAGCAGTCGAAACCCTTTGTTGTGGAAGTGTCCCCCGCTTGGAGTCCCTGCCCCACTGATGGGAGTGTTCGCCATTAGACTCCCTCTCGATTAGCCTACGGGCAGTCGAAACCCTCCGTTGTGGACACTCCCCGCTTAGTGTCCATGCCCCGCTGATGAGTCCCCCACAGATCCCTAACGCTTCTACGTCTCGTTGTGGAGTGTCCCCCACTCGAAGACAACACAAGCACCAGCCTATGGGCTCCCTCTCGATGAGCCCACGGGCAGTCAAAACCCTCCGCTATAGGAGTGTCTCTTACTCGGAGTCTAAAGTTTGCAGGTATCGTTGATGGGAATACCCCCACTCGAAAACAACAGTGCAAACTCCCGACACCCCATTGCCAACCAACCATACCAGAGATAAAGATCAACACTATGAAGAGGCATGGTCATATCAATTCCAAAAAGCTTATAATAAAAACAAACCAGGCAAGATTTAAACATAACCATTTCTATTCCAAAAGATTTTCCCATTCCAAAGATATTTTCATGCCGAATACCATTCCATTAAAATTATTTTGATTACATCTGACAAGAGTAATACAAGATATTCCATTACATCTCTGTGTTTACATGTTTGAAAAGAAATACAGCAGATCCAAATTCAGACACTTCAATCCATCCCGTTCATCTCGCCTCACCTCCGAACTCTGAGGACACACTCGTAGTCACAGAGGGACGTCTACTGGAAGACATCGCCTCTTTATTCACGCCACCATTCAGAGGTCCCGACATCGGTGAAGAGAAGACTGAGAGGTTGAGGCAAGGCAGGTTGGGAAGAATGTTATAACCTGGAACACAATCCCTTTCTGCTCCCCCACGACTCTAAGGCAGCCAACCTAACACCGCTGTCCCCCTCGCATTGCGAGAAGGACGAGAAGAACCCCAGGAAGCCCTGCGAGAGTGAGGAAGCAACCCTCCGGAGACTGAAGCCTTCAAGACATGCAAGACGGTAATCGAATCGCGTCTGCACTCCAGAGCGGCCCAGGAGAAGTACCACTACAAAATAGAGAGACTCCATATCCCAACGGAGAAGACTCCAGCCCACTAAGGGGAAAGCTAGCATGCCTCAGCTTGGGTAAACTAAAGGCTCATTTGTCTGTCCTGCACATCCTCGCCGGCAACGACTCCTTTTCACGACAACTAATGGTAGTAACAACCCCTTCATGGCAACTAATGCGACGCACCAGCCAAACTCCTTAGAAGAGAAAGCATGATCGCTGTTTCCCCAGCCTCCTCCCTATTTTTACTTCATCTAATGAAGAGAAAAAAAAAAGAGCATGGCGGCCCAGTAATGAAAGAAGTTAATGTTTTGAAGCAAGGGTTTTTAAAGAAAACAACAAAGATGATTTCCTCCCAGGGATATCTCTTCATTTATAGATAGACGAGAAGCCACACCACCTTCAATTCAATCTACCAATCCCTGAAAAGTCGGCCCATATCCCAATATTCTGGTCAACCAATGTGACAGCTGGCAGGCAGCTGTACAATCTTTAACTCCAAAAGATCTGTAATGAAAAAAAGATCCGTCGTCCGCTCCTCTTTCTGCAAGCACCAAATGAGCTTAAGGCATTGAGAATCCCTCTGATCCACTTCGCTCCCCCAACTTTCCTTCTGCATGCTCCGACAAGTGGGGAAGCATAGAGATGTCAAACGGCCGGGCCGAGTCGGCCCACCGGCTCGCCCTGCTGGCCAAATGGGTGTCGGCCCGGCCCAGTTCCTTTAGGGAACTCGAGTCCAGGCCATGATCCGGCAGGACCTGGCCATTTATTAAATAAATTTTTTAAAAA
>JAVJIF010015332.1:0-12679 GCA_038442645.1 Agave tequilana
AACAAACACAATTTGTGAAGGAGCCAAGGAAGAAAACCTCTCTTCGGTCGGTTTTGATCAAGAAGAAGAATAATACAATGGGAAACATAAGACAACATTGAGTTTGAATTTTCAAACGCATTCTAGAAATATCTGAATCAGATAAAAGGCTTTGACCTCTGATGCTGAAGGAAACGTGTGAACGACGCAAAACACACACAAAAGAAAGACGACAAACAAAAGAATGTCCACTGGTTCTTTTTATTGCCCACTTCAAGCAACGAGATATCTGTTCAACCAACAAAGCTATGCATACGGCATAGGGGTGTGAAACGGGACGTGACGAGCTCGTCCCGGGACCGGCGGGTCCAAGGCCGGGCGGGGGCCAAGGGCACGCCCGCAATTCCCAGGCGGCCCGGGCCCAAGCCCCCCCGGTCCACCTAAAGGGGAGTCGGGCCCATCCGGGCCGGGTTTTTTTTTTTTTTTTTAAACGAATTACAAGCGTAAAAAATCCTTTAAAATATAAAAAAAAAATCACACAAAATTGATACAAGCTGTAAAATGCAAATGTGAATTTTCTTTATTAACAATCCAATAGATTAGATAAATTGATACAAATACAAAAAAATTACAACCCCCCCCCCCCCCCCCCCGGGCAATATTTTGGGCCCAATATAGCCTTTTTTTGGGTTGTAAAAAAAAATTACAACCCCCCCACCCCCCCCCCCCCCCAAAAAAAAAAAAAAAAAAAAAAAAAAAAAAAATTGGCCCAACAGCTCTTATAAGAGCCGTTGGCTCTCCGGTCCAGTTCGGACCGTGGGCCAGGTTCCCCAAACCCGGGCACGGCCCGGGCCCGTTCGAACCCCTAATATGGCATATCAGAAAACAAAACATGGTTAATGATCACCTGACAAGTACAACATGCATGTCGAGACGATAAAGCTGAACAAGTTCATCAACACTCACAACATAAACACTAACCGGGGTCCGGGACGCAAAAAGGAACCAATATGCAAATGGATCATACAGTAAATCATAGGAAGTCCTGATTCACTACATGATATACAGAAGAAGCAATCCAATACGGAAAATGATTTACATAAAAATATGCAACAAGAAAAGAAGTGGGTATTCAATATCATAAAAACAACAAACCATTTACAAGAGAGCCATAAGTCAAAGAAAGGGATGCAAAAACATCAACAGATGACAGCAATGTGACTTACTTTCTTTAAGTTTAAACCAGGCAACCTTCGCAGCATTCATCTCTGCTTGCTTTTTGCTCTTTGCAACATCTCCCATAAAACTACTGCTGCCAATTTCAACAGTGGAAGAGAAAATAGGCATGTGGCTTGCATCATTGCTGGTTGTTTTATATCTTGGCAAGGAAAAGCCTTCTTTTGTCACCAACTCTTGTAACATATTCTTGTACGAATATGACTTATCCTGCAGGATAAAAAGAAGATAAAGATAAATACTATTTCACCATAACAATCAAATCATTAAGACAGCATGAATGTATTCAGAACTTGCCGGTGGCTTTTCATCTAGAGACAAAGATAACAGAGCCACTTTTGCAGCATCATTTTCTGCTTCTTTCATTGTACTAAAAAACTGCAGACTGTAAAAGGTTTGCCCATCAACTGTAACACTAGCCTTAAAGCGAAGGGCATGAGCATAACCCTCACGAACAGTATCATATTTCGGAAGCTCAGAACTGTTCTTTTGTGCATAAATCTGTAGCTGGGTCTTGTATGCAATTCGATTTTCTACAAATACTGAATAAAATTTCCAAATAAATATACTTAACAAATAGTTAAATGACAGTAAAACAACAAACGGTTCTTAATTTTTGCAGTCACATATGTTAATTTTATATAAATTCAGACATATACCCACAAGTGTTTTGTGCAAAGAATTGAAACACGAAAAACTGCAACAACATATACCTTTAGTGTATTTATGTGGATCAAAGAAACGACTAATGAACAATGCCTGCTGGAATTAAAGCTACTTTTCAGGAAATTTTTGTTTATAAAAGAAATATAAAATATGTGTAACAAAAGGAAGAATTTGACATTTTAAAAATCAACTCTCTCCTTTGTAGTTCTCTAATTCTGTCTATGATTAATAGAAATGCAGAACAACAGGGAGAAGAATCATGAGAAACATTTTTTGGGGGAAAAAAAGAACTTTGCAATGTCTTTTAACATACTAAGCCCTTCATAATCCCAATTGTTTGCGGTGGTATTCCTATGATGGGCCATTAAGAGCCATCCAACTTGATAATCAACAGAAATATCCTCAAAATTCAAAATTGACCAACAAACATGCAAAATGCAATCGAAGAGGGATATTTGAGCAAAAAAGAAGTTTACCAGGGGGTTGGGGCGGGGAAATGACGGCTGGGGTTTGAGGCGAGGGTTTTGGCGGGAAAGCGACGGCGAAGTGGTCGACGGCGACCTGAGCGGCCTTGCTCTGGGCCTCCTTGGACGACTTCGAGAGGTCGGGGGCGTAGAAACTGACGCCGTTAACGGTGACGAAGGCGCTGAAGCGGGGGTTGTGATCGGGGCCGTCGCGTCTGACGGTGTAGTCCGGCGGCGGCCACGTTCTCTGGTGGCAGATCTCCTGAAGCCGCGTCTTGTACATTGCGGCTAGGGTTAGGGTTTCGGAGATTTTGGTTCACTGGAGAAGAGGCACCAGTGCTCGATGGAGAAAGTGTGGGGAAATCACGAGACTAGGGCGGTTAGGACAGCGGGAGCGGTCTTAAATAATTGCGCTTTAGGAGGGTAGGCGGGTAACGTAAAAGGTTGTAAATGTATTTTGCATTCTGGTGTAGGTTCATTGAAATTGGTGCGGTTTTAACTGCACCTTTTTATTATTTAAGGAAAAGAATAATTTCGTTTCCTTTATATTTTATTTTAAGTCAAAATTCTTTCAATCAAAGTCCTCTATTTTTTCTTTTTCTGGCCAAATCACGTATAATGGATTTATTTAAATAAAATGAACAATGTTTAAGTAAGTCCTTGAGAAAAATTCCGTACTTTTATTTGCATGCACAAAAGTTTTGTGTGTACAAATCTCTCTCTCTCTCTCTCTATCCCTTCGCGAGATTACTCATCCAGTTTACCAAGTGTCCGTTAAATGTGTGTGATATGTGCCCAACATCTAGCTGGCACGTGCATTAAAAATAATGTATTTGCATTGCACATTTCTTTACCGCAGTACTCATCGCGCGTGTCAAAATTTCTAGTATAATAGTAGTGTGAAATAATGTTATCAGACCTTAAATGGTATAGTAGTAATGTTAAAGAATGCTTGCTCTCCTTGCTCATCAAACTTTCTTTACTTAGTTCAGTGTATTGGACAGCCTTGATCAGGGTCCATTGGTTGTACGATGTAAATTGATTGAATGTACACGAGCGTATTCCACATATATGGAGTTTCTCTGCTCAATAATAAATGTGCAATTGATCAATGTTTTCCCAAGTTTAGGTACATGAACTTGCATCTGACACACGTCTCAAAAAGAACCACATTCAGTAAGAATATCGCCATACAAGTCGTGGCATAACTCGTGCAATTTCACCCAAACAATCAAGATGGCAAAGAAAACCACAGGCAAACACAGAGAGCGTAAACACAATAAAATCCACTTTTTCCCCGACTTTTAAACCAAAGTACATAATGGCGTGTGTGCCTCAACAACCGTAACCAACAAAAGATAAAAAAAATTGCGCATATGAAAATCAATCTAATTCCTTAAACTAATAACAAGCCCACAATTATTAGTAGCACGCAGGTTCTTTTCCTTTTTGCTAAAGAATAGTAGAGGGATTACAAACAGTTTCGCGTATAAAGGGCTTCACTTGGCGCTGGCGAGCTGGGTCCTGAGGAGCTTGGCAGCGGCAACCATGTTGGTGAGGGCAGGCTTGACCTCAGGGTACTTACGGGTCTTGAGCCCACAGTCAGGGTTCACCCAGAGAATGTTGGTCTCGAGCACTGCAAGCATTTTGTTGATGCGGTCGGCAATCTCCTCCGTGGACGGGATCCTAGGGGAGTGGATGTCGTACACTCCTGGGCCGATTCCAGCACCGTACTTCACTCCTTCACGGAACACTGACAGGAGCTTCTCATCGGAGCGGGAGTTCTCAATGGTGATGACATCGGCATCCATGTCGATGATGGAGTGGATGATGTCGTTGAAGTTAGAGTAACACATGTGGGTGTGAATCTGCAAGGGTTTCAATGTTAGCGACAAGGATAGTTCAAAACTGGTAATCCAGAATGTTAGAAATATTCAAGGTAGGGTAAGGACCTGAGTGGTGTCCTTGACACCGCAGTTGGTGATTCTAAAAGAGTGGACGGCCCATTCCTGGTAGAAAGCGTGTTCAGACTTGCGAAGAGGCAGTCCTTCCCTAAGAGCTGCTTCATCGATTTGGATAACCTGCACAAAATCACAAAACGGGGTAAGGTGAGAATTCCATTGTGCAGACTAATTGCCATAGCTGACATTGTTATTCGCATTGAAGAAGGAAAAAAAAATAAGAAGAAAGAAACTCACCTGGATACCGGCAGCTTCCAAATCCTCAACTTCCTTCTTGATGGCAAGGGCAATCTGATAGCATGTCTCAAACCTGGTAGCCAGAATATGCAGGACACAATTAGAACCAAGGACTTCAAAACATTGGCCAGTTACTGAGTAAGGAATGGAGTGTGGTTGCATCTAATCACCTTGGCTGGTCATTTCTGACAAAAGACCAGTTGAGGATTGTGACGGGACCAGTCAACATTCCCTTCATTGGGCGTGCAGTCATGCTCTGGGCCATCGAGGACCAGAAAACAGTCATGGCCTTGGGGCGACTGACATCACCATAGATGATTGGGGGCTTGACACATCGTGAACCATAAGATTGCACCCATCCATTGGCAGTGAATGCAAAGCCTTGCAATTGCTCCCCAAAGTATTCAACCATATCGTTCCTCTGTGCATTGTGCAAGACGGACAGTTGATGATAATTAGTTTAAGGTATGCATACATACCCAAAGAAATTGGATATCTTATAGAAACCAACTGCTAGTTCTTGTGTAATTATATGAGAGAACTATTTAAAAGACAAGCTCACCTCTGGCTCTCCATGGACAAGCACATCGATGTCAAGTTCTTCCTGGAGCTTGACAACCTTGCTAATTTCCTCTTTAATGGCACTAACATATGCCTCTTCAGAGATTCTGTGACAAGGTGAAATGATTAGTGTGTTCTCCATTAGGGTGATACAAGAACCAAACTATACATATCAATTAAGAAATTGAAAGAAAATATAAAAAGCACCTACTTGTTTGCCTTGTACTCACGGCGAACTCTCCGGAGCTCCACTGTCTGGGGGAATGAACCAATGGTAGTTGTCGGAAGAATTGGAAGGTTCAACTTCTTCTGCTGAGCATCTAACCTGGCGCTAACATTTGTTGCCCTGCGGTGGTCAGAGCCCTTGAGAGCAGCAGCCTAAGAACACAATGAGCCAGTTGATTTGGTAAGTAAAAGACCCTTGGCTGAAATTCTATAAGGAGAGTGATTTAAATTTCTACTTACAGCCTTCTGGACTTCTGCGTTGGTCACCCTAGGAGATGATTTCCTTGAGGCTTGGGCAGCAGCATTAGCCGAGAAGAAAGCCTGCGGATAGTGACAACTACCGATGGTTAATTGAAATTAACTACCTAAAACTAAAAGATATTGGTGCTGGTCAATGATATCATATTAGACACAGACAACAGTTAGTTTCAGTTGAAAGGGCATACCTCATCCTTTTTACCAGCCAATGCCTTAGCCAAGGCATTAACTTCAAGAACCTTCTGTGCAGCAAAAGCCAACCATGATTTGATCTCATCATCCAACTTTGTCTCGTTTATGAGATCAACAGCAGTGTGCATGAGTGAGCAAGAGGTCGAGACAACAATCTTGTCTGCAAAATGAAAACAAAGCATTATTTTTCAGCAATCCAGAAGCTTTCACCGCAAAGAAATGCCTCCAAGTAGGTATACCCTTGCCCACGGTAGACGCAAGATCCTCAAGAATAGCCAGAGATGCAGCAAGGTCATTGGCCCAAATGTTCCTTCCATCCACTACACCAGCAAAAAGATATTTGCCAGAGGGGAAGCTGCTTTTGACCAAGTCAAGAGTCTTGGTTCCACGCACAAGATCAAAACCAAAGCCTGTGATGCCGTTCAAGGCAGTGATAGTCCTGGAATGCCAATAGAGCATAAGTAAAGCTTTCACTTGGGAATTCATAAAGGGTCCTAGAACAAGAAGGAGAAGCAATTTACTTATATGCCTCAGCAGGAACATCAGCAAAGTATGTCTCAATGAGCACATCAAAACCAGAGATTGATGATTCTAAATCAGAGTAGGCCTTGGTAAATGCTTCCAATTGGTGAGAATCAAGATCCAATACAAGAGTAGGCTCATCAAACTGAATACGAGAAGCACCAGCTTCCTTCAATTCAGCAATAACTTCCCTGTATACACGTACATTGAAAGATTTGAAATTTTCCAAGCAATAGGAAATACATAAAGGGAAATTGTGCTGTTCAATAAGCATTTTAGCATTTCTTACTTGTAGACAGGAAGAATGTTTCCGAGAAGTGACAAAAGGGAGAAGGATTTCTCTACGCCTTTGGCAGGCTTTGAGAGCAATAGGTAAGTCACAGGTCCAATAAGCACTGGAACTGTATCAATTCCCAGCTGAAACAAAGTTATATATATAAAGCAATGAGTGAAGGCTGCAGCTTATTGTAACAAAAATAAATTTGAGTACCTCAGTAATGTAGCATCAAATATTGGTTTGGGAAGAAAACTTCAGAAAGGAAAACTATCTATTCATATAATTACAGACTAAATCTGCAAGCCCACCTCTTAGACATGCCTTCTAGAAAAATGTGAACCTAATTGCAAAGAAATGTATTACTCTTTTACATATGGATCCAAGGTTATATTCACATGGATGCACATGCAAAAAAGAAAAAAAACTAAACTAGCATAATACCAAGTTTAGTTCACCAGATGTGGTAAATTGTTCGGAAACTTTTCTCTCATATTCCAGATTTCATTTTAACCTTTTAGACATCAACTAAATTGAGCAAAAGTAGAAGAAAGTGTTTTTTGTTTTTTTTGTGGGGTTTGGTTTTTTTTTTTTTTTTTTTTGTCTGTGCGCGCGTGTTGGGGGTGGGGGTGGAGTATTATGATTCAATACAGAGTACAGGACAGCATATAAAATGAAAAGTTGATTTATGACTTGGTAAAATAAATCTGTTAGTAGTGACTGCCACTGCTTCAATTGTAATTCTTAACTTCTTGGTAGATTATCAGAGGCGATGTTTTATGTGATCATTTTTGCCTTGCTTTTTCCAAACAGAAAAGCTATATAAAACAAACTAAATAAAAGATTTGAAGGCTTTAATTGGTTATGATCCGATGCTCAAACATCAAAGAACATTCAGTCCATGAAAATATCAGTAGAGACATTCAGTGTACCTTGCATTTATTTATATCCTCAAATTAAAAAAAAAAATTTAACATGTTGCGCACATAACTGAGAGATAATTATAAGAAGTGGAGTGGATATGAAGGTCATAATTAAGTAGCCTGAAGGAGGCATGATGCTTAGTTCAAACTTTGGAAAAACTGAGACATTAAAAGAGTAGCTCTTAGCACAAAGATATCAGAAAAATGGTCAAGACCCTTACCGCCTTTGCTTCCTTGTATTCAGTCACTGCCTTGTGAGATGAATAGGCGAACTTCGTGTTGGGGCCCAACTCAGGGACAATGAAGTGGCTGGATCAACAATAGGGTACAAAAGAAATCAGTTTACATACACAACCCCGGGTATACAAGAACATGTCAATTACTGTATTCCATATAAACCCCAAAAAGAAGAAAAATAAATGCTAAAAGGTTAATGAGGGTTTAGGATCGCTTACTAGTTAGTGTCAAACCACTTGGTCATTTCCATGGCCGGGACAGAAGCATTTCCCTAGCCATAGAGAAGTAGACGTCAAAACCAATTTCTCCACCACTCCAGCCATATCTTTCAGGAACAGCACCAAGCATCGCCGTGGTATCAAGCATCTGATCATAGTACGAAAAAGTGTTGCTGGGAATGCGCTCGATCCCAGCATCACTCATCTGCTTCCAGATGGAAGACCTGAGATCTGCGGCAACCGTCTGCAAATCCTCGGCACTGCTCTTACCATCCCAGAAAGACTCAAGAGCAAACTTGAGTTCTCTCTTGGGGCCCATACGAGGATATCCAACGATGTGCGACGCCATCTTTCTTTTTACAGGTAGAAATAAGAATCAGCTATCAGATGTCGAGTACTGTACACTCTTCAAATATAACTAAATGAGACTAATGCCACAGACAAAACAATAAGATATTCAACATTGCACCAAACAACCAAAAAGCTAGGAAATAAGTCACTGCTACAACTTTGTCATGTTTAGAAGTCAATAACAGTGAATGAAAATCAAGAATTTAGGGGAAGATATTTGCCAATCTTATTACCAGTATAAACTATAAACAAATAACATCTAAGCACTCTCTTTCCTACTCATGACTTCAATATTATTTTAATTTAAAATTTATAAAGAGAACATAAAACTGCACAATAATGAATGTTTTTAGGGAATTAATCAAAGTACCGATTATAAATCTAAGATAAACAAGACACCATGAACTATTTGTGTTCAGATCTACATTTCTTCGAGTATGAACAGAGTTTGAATAAAATCAATGGAGCAAACCATCTACCACTGGATCTATATCTTGGATATCTACTACTTCATATAGAGTAAGTATACTAATTCCACCGAGGAAAGGTGGAGATAGAGTAGTTATCAGGTTCTAGTACACACCATAACCATGAATCAAGTGGCATAATAACATTTTGTACCAGTACAGAACGAATTTCAGACCAAATCAAGAATAGATAATGAACTAATCAACCATTTTCAAAATAAATAAGAGAATCGAAAATACAATTAGAAAAGGCAGTATGAAGTTCTTGCGTTCATTAATCTAGTTAACCGAAGCACGGAAATGAAGTTACTAAAAAAACACGCCCATTTCAGATCATTTAGAATGTACTCACAAAACACAAAAAAGAACAGAACTAATCAATCAAAAAGCAAGATCTGAAGTTCTCGATCTATTTCAGCTCAGATCCAGAGATCCAAAACCACTCAAGAACCAGATCTAAGCTCAAAAAATCAAGATCTAACACCGAACAGATCCTAACAAAAGCGAGCAAGCGAGCAACAGAGAAGGTGTGAAATCAAACTCACCGGCAGTATAAAAGATCAAGCACACAGTTAAAACCCTAGATACCAGATCTAAAACTACTCAAAGAAAAAAAATTTAGAGATCGAGAGTGCAACGAAGCAGTAATCGAGGCAGAGACCTAGATAGGAGATCGAGTGGCGAAGAGAAACTGGAGGAGAGCGGGCGAGAGCGAGAGAGAGAGAGAGAGAGTACCTTGACGAAGAGAAAGACTCGGTCTCTGGAGCGATAGAGTGGAATGGGGCGTAGGACTCGAAATAGGCGCGAATTGGATAGGGGAGGAGCAGGATTATTTATAGAGAGGGCACCGATCTGGGTGCTGCGGTGGGGCCTTTTGAGTTCGTTTACCGAGGGGGGTGAGAAAATGCCAATTTTTTTCTTTTTCTCAACTTGATTAATTAATTAATTATTGTTACTTTTGTAATTAAGATTTGGTATTTTGTACTGGATTTTGACTGTAGACTGGTGGTATAGTACAATGTGTATATGGTAGAAGGAAAGGTCAGACGAGGAGGGTAGGTGAGAGAGTTGGCGAGCGGGGGAGTTGGTGGAACAGTGGGGGGTTCTCCTCTCTCTCTCTCTCTCTCTCTCTCTCTCTCTAACTTTTGAGTTTTTTTTTTTCCCCTTTCAAACATGAGACTGACAAAATTCATAAGCTTATCAAAAATACAAAGAAATTATTCGAATTCACGAAGACCATCAGAGACTATTGGCAAAATTCATAAGCTTGCTAATCTTTCTCAATCATTGCGAGTGCAGTGCAGTATCAGCTGCAACGAAAACATTGTAAGCCCACTTGATTAAGGTTGGTTGATTATCATTATTGCTCAAGTGAGAGCAATAATATGGCGTCCATGATCCGCTCTCCCCGCAATCATGAGTTTAAACCAACTTTAGAGATGCTCATACTTCAAGCCACAGCAATTTAGCGAACTGGGTCCAATTGTAGTGCTATATTTGCATTATTTGGGCTCAAGCATTCAACTTGTGTAATGCATCTACGTCCAACCAAAAATGAAAATCTTCTTATACGAAGAGTATTATCTGCAATGTCAAGTCTATAACAAAATGGTATTGCCAGTTGCCAATTGGGCATTGCTTAAGTATTGCTTAAGTGATGTTACACCTCTCTCTCTCTCTCTCTCTCTCTCTCTCTCTCGTGAAAGATCGCAGGGCTGAGTCTTTCTGTCCGCAGTGAGCAAGAAAAATTTTCAAACTAAATTTATAGGACGCACTCTTTCAGGATGCATGGAGGCTATTATGTTTAACTAGCAGTTCATAAAGGCTCGCAGTTCATAAAGGCTCGCTCATGATGTATGAAGGTTGCAATTGGAGGCTGTTAGCAGTTTTGTGAAGTTTATTTGTTGTGATTCACAAATATGCACCATGTGTTTCTTTATCTCTCAAAAGCGTTTCTTTCCTCCGTTATAACGGAGTCTCTTTCGCCCATTGTGAACTATGATAAAACACTACGATCCTTCTTCTCAAAAAAAATTATTTATGATATACTCCATTCTTTTAAGCTAAAAGATAACCTCAGAAATAGTGTAATCATGTAGAACTTAGATAAATTATTTAGTATAATGAGTGTCGGATGTATCAGGACATGAAAAATAAGTAGTTAAAGAAATTTAAGGTCGGACTGACCAATAAAACGTTCTTACTTGTTTGTCTGCCTGAATTACGCCAGTACGCTAAATATTTCTTCAAGTTCAACATGTTGAGCTATTTTTTGGGATCTTTGAGGTCTAGAAAATGAGGGGCAAAGAGGATATTTGTCTAAATAAGAAAGATTTTATATATCTTAAAAACTCATAAGACATTATTTGCAAGCTAAAAGTTATTTATGATATACTCCATTCTTTTAAGTTAAATGATAACCTCAGAAACAGTATAAACATGTTGAACTTGGATAAATTATTTAGTGTATCGAGTGTCAAATGTATCAGGACAAGAAAAATAAATAATGAGAGGGACTTGAGGTCGATCCAATAATGTGTTTCTTACTTGTTTGTCCGCATGAGTAAATTACACCTGTACACTAAATAATTTCTCCAATTTGAACATGTTTGAGCTATTTATAGGATTTTTGAGATCTCGAAGATTTTTGAGGATTTCATGTACCTAAAAAAAACTCATGAGACATTATTTGTAAATGAAAAGGATTAAAGTTCTCTCCTCTTCTTATTTCTTGTCTAAAATTTTCCATTTGAAACTATAAATATCGAATGGCAAATAGTTTAAGAGAGGGATTAGACCCGCAGATCTCATGTCGGCAGAGTTGAACATCCTCAGCATGCATGTGAATCCCACGACAAAACTAGCTGCCAACAAAAAAATATGTAACATTAATAAAATAAAAATTAAGCTTTGTTAATAACTATGGGCACCGACAACACCTCTACAATTTACTGCTCCATGAAAATATCTCCACTGTTGTATCCACAGGCGCAACAAACAACAAATTGGATGAGACGGTTCATTCAGGATGAAAGGGGTTTACTTTAATTAGTTTGCCGACAAAAATCCTTACAAATGGGGAACAGGGAATTAGGCTCACGAGCTATACATGTCACACTAGTCCAGTACAGATACGAGATACAATACGGCGCGATGTAGGTGTGCAATATAGCAAGATACTATACAGATAAGTTTATATTTGTGCGTGCGTTAATATTCATCTTTAATGTTATTTTACAAGTTCAAAACTTCAAAGTTACAAGAGAGAGTTGAAAGTATTATATTTATATATTCTGACATGTTCTTGCAAGTTGAGCATCTTTTTAATGAGTCAACTTAGTGTCTGTTTGTTTCGCCGCAAAACTTCGCAAGTCGTAAGTCATAAAATGAGAATGGAAAAAAATGAACTGTGGTAGAGAAAATATATTGTGTTTTATAGTATTTGATTGGTAAAGTAAAAGTGTAAATGGAAAAGTATATTGTGTTTTATGTGTTTGGTTGGAAAGTGAAAGTGTGAATGAGAAAGTATATTGTGTTTTACGGCGTTTGGTTGGTAACTTAAAAGTGTAATGAAAAAATTTGCCACAAATTAACTGTAGTAGTGATTTAAATATTATAATTCTATTAAATTAAATATACTATTGAAAATTAAATTGTATTAATAAATTTGAGATAAAATATTAATAATTTTAATATTTTAATTATAACATAATATTAATAAAATATTAGTAAAATTAGTAAAATATTACTAAAATATTAATTAAATAAATAATTATAAAATTTTAAGAAAATCTAAAGAACATTAATAAAATTTTAAGGATACTAAAAACATAAATATTAAAAAATCTTAAGAAAAATAATAAAATATAGTTATAATATTATAATATTATAAAATACTTAAGATTATT
>JAVJIF010015333.1:0-63576 GCA_038442645.1 Agave tequilana
ATAACTTGGTAGTGAATGATAATCTAGTTCACTACAATAATAAGAAAATTTCTTCTTCTCAATAGGATTTCTAAGGGGCTTCTCTAAAGGATTCCTTGAGAGAAGGATGGAGCGTGAGCCCTATGAGTTCGTGAAGTAATGTACATCTCAAGTTTTAATTATGACAAGGGACCCTTGTAGTTCCATAAGAAAGTAGGTTTTATTTCTAAAAGCAAACATGGTCTAAACCATGATTTGAAATCTTGATATCAATATTGGTATTAGCTGTAAGTTTTTGGTATTGGAATTGGCAAATTGAACATTTATATATCATTTCGGCTCGTCATATTGGCAATGTCAATATTGTCTCAATCATATTGGGTTGTATGGGCAATATCAGTATTATACATACATATTAATAGATATTTCAAACTTTGATCTTTACTTTCATTGCAGCGTTCAAGGTACCAACATGCAGCCGCTACCATCTGGATTAGTCACAAATGGAAGAGAAGGCCTTGCCCCTACTTGACTCCCACGACCTATGATTTGTTTAATTTATTTGGTGTTATTGCGTATAATTTATTTTGAATTTGGCATTTGCTTTTAGTTTGTAACAATTTAACTCTAAATCTTTTAGTGCTAATTTTCCCTTTCTATCCAAACCAAGAGCAAAACATTTTTCATTAAGTTGAAAACAGAACTCAACATCTCTACCATTACACTGATTTCAACATTAAATGCCAATATTTAATTTAACATATAAGCATCACAAAAGGCTGTCTAAAAATTACTAAGACAGCCTCAAAAGCAGGCCTCATGATAAACACGAGGGTCATGTTTCAACTAAAATGCAAATCTCGCGTCTCATCAACAAAAGCGGAGGTCGCGTTCTTTGACAAACGCAAGGACATGTTGTTTCTTCAAAACGCGAACCTCAGGGTCGCGTTTCAACTACAAAACGCACGCCTGCTAGCTCTGCGTTTTAACACTAACGTGAGCTTGCGAGCTCCGTGTTCCAACGCCAAATTAAGTTCCGCGTCCAACGCGAGACCCGCATTTCTGCTGTAAAAGACAGCAAGTTACTTGGTCAATTACACCCACTTTCTCTCCACGTAATGGGGAATAAATCCCGATTATGGAGAGATTTAAGGAGTCGGTTACACCCCAAAAATCTCGATAAATAGCTGTGATAAGCTATAGAGAAAAAAACTTTTGGAGAATACACACAAGAGTGTTGGAAGAGAAAAAGAGAAAACTCTTTACAACTTGTTGAGTTCAAATTTAATCTCTTTGAGATTTTAGCCATTGCTTATGGTTTATACCTTACCAGTGAGCTATCAAGGAAAGCAAGAAGATTCAAGATCCAAGTTTCAAGTTCAGCTCGTCAATGGAGAACAAGAATTACTCTCCACCGCTACATCAAGAACCTGGCACTAAACAAAGGAAAGAGCTACCATCCTTCCCTCTCTTGTAATCGGATTGTTGATCCATTGTAATCTTCTTTGAAAGTAATTAAAGATCTTTACACGCTCAATTTTTCGACTAACAAAAGATGGCGACTCCGCTGGGGACCATTTTCTCTACCGATGAGAAGGCTGTAGAGCAAGCCGACCTGAAGCTAATTGGATCAACCATAGAATCGCTCATCATCAAATTCGACCAATAGAAATTTGAATAACTTCTCTCCTCGGGCTCCGTCAGTCCTAAATCCATGCGGAAGTACCGCAAAGTCTCAAGCAAGACCCGCTCTCTAGCCTCATCATAGGCTTCTCAAGGAAAAGCTTCCTCTAAAGTTTAACCGTACGCCTTTCGACAAGGCAATACGTTAAACCTCTCTTGAGGTTCACGTAACCTCCCTTGGAGCTAACACGACTTACGATGAAGTCCCTCAGGAGACCCACAAGACCAGCGTTATGGCTCAAGGCTAACACAACTATAGAGATCAAACTCGTCGTCAAAATCCTCTCAAGGCTCAGCAAACTCAAGTTAACCGCCTTCACGAATGGAAGATATCTACTCCAAGTGACCGAGATGCAGCTCTTACTGTTCACTTTAATACTGAGCAAACTCAGTTTGCATGGGGTTTGCAACAACTCTGGCGAGCCAAACAGATTGCTGATCGTCGACGAAGAACGTTGAGCTCGTCTTTAGCAAACAGAAGCTAAAAACAATGTTGTTTGCAAATGCGAAACTCGCATTCAACCCCGCGTTTCTACTTCAAAACGCGATGCTCGCGTTCAAACGCAGCAGTCGCTGGTGGTGAATGAATTGCACGTCTCAGTGCCAATGCGAGACTCGAGCTCAACTTCTCGCTGTACCAAAACGCGAGACCCACATTTCACTTCAAAAATGCGAGACTCGCGTTCAGCCAGAGGCTATACCTGAACGCGATCTTCGCATTTCACTTCTAAAACAGGAGTCGCGGTCAGTCACAAGTGGCTCAGTTCAAACCTAAACTGGGAAGCCCTCACCCCCATGGGTTCGAGGCTAATTCCTCAGACACTCGTGCTACTGATATGAGGGATTACCTGACCAGAAAGAAGAGTGTTCATTAAGTCACTCCTCAGTGCCATTGCACGCAGCTCATCTCGACGGTGCTCTCTGATTGCCATTGCGACTCTAAATAACTAAGCCCTCAGCTTTTAACCGATTGTCAAAGGCTTCAAACTCAAACTCAAACAAGAGGCGACGATATCGTATGAAGTTATTTTCTGACATTGATTACCCGGATGTGACTTCCAACATGGTAGATCCAAGCATCACATCAAGCAAGTTTAAGAGAAAGAACGAGCTCGGGAATCAAATGTTGAACGTTCCTCAGGCTTGAAAGAAATATTGATCGAGCCTTTAGGAATCTATTGACGCACTTAGATCTAAACCGGAGCAATTGCCCTGATTGACTATAACTTGCTAGCCAAAGGGATCAAAGCGAACGAATGAGCACTCCGCCATCGCGGAGTCTCATTCATTCAACTCTTACGTGGAGACGGAAGCTTCTGCATATATGGCTAACACTTCAAAAGAGATGGCCAGAAGATTCGAGGAGCAATCTCGGGTGCAACGACGCGGCATAATATGCTCCAAGCCCAACAAGAGTTTATTAACAATCTCAAAAAAATGATAGCTCTCTTACTTAAAAAGCAGAAGAGGAAGCCGAAAGGCTGAAAAACCGGCGTTTCTTCAAGCATAAACAAGGGTAAAGAGGAGGGTGAAAACTCTACTTCCGAGTAATGGCAATGAAAACAACTGTGGAGATGAAAATCCTGAGTCTTCTTCTGAAAAACCCGAGAATTCAAAAGCCAAGGATAATCATGCCAAAAGGATGAATAAGTTCGAAAAATGCCTGAAAGCCAGCACCAATCGAAGCAATCTTCAGAAAGTTGGGGTGGTCAGACCCTATTCGGTTGAGTGAGATGTTGCTTCCTACCCTCCAAGGTTCAAGCCACCGACTCTGCACACCTTCAATGGCAAGGGCTCACCAAACCAACATATATACTACAAATCCCAAACTGGAAATGTAGTATCAAACGATGCTATCATGGCTCGTTTATTCATCGGCACTCTCAAGGGGGTTACCTTCGAATGGTTCATGAAGCTCTCTGTTGACTCTATCAAGAAATGGGCCAACTTGGAGAAGTTATTTTTGGCTCGGTTCTTTGAAAATGACACAGAAATATATGAGCCAGCTCTCCTCGCCACAAAGCAGAAGAAAAGGAGAGTCGATCAAGACGTTTGTGGAGAAATTTTGTGGCATGACACTCCTCTACATTAGTAGAAACTTACTATCACAACCTGCAAACCGCACTCCTGTCTCAGACAGGAGTTCGCTGAGTGTCACACTTGGAAGCAACTCGTCTTGCAAGACGAACAAACAGAGGAGATCATCACAAAAGTCAAGGCTGAAAAAAGAGTAAGCCTAGACCGAAAAGTCAACAAGGCGCACACCAAAACAATCTTTTCAATCTAAAAGAAAAGATACTCTGGCAATGAAGACTATATCTCCTGCCAAACCCCAACCACCAAGAAGGGTAATACTACAGGTCAGACACGTGCCAACAAGCAATACTCCTTCAAGGATGAGCACATCGTCTCCCTGTTCAAATTGCTTCACAAGAGCGCAACAAGTTCGAGCTGCCAGAAGCAAAGTGCCCTGAAGAGGTGGGGAAGACGGATGATCCTAACTATTGTTTGTATCACAGATGCTGCGACATCCTACCAAGAGTTGTAACATTTTCAAAGATGTTCTCTAAGTTCTAATCGATGCGGATGAGCTCAAGCTCCACCCGGAGCACAAGGTACGCCAATATGACGTCCCTTCAGTTCGGTAGGGAACTCCAGCTAGCGTCAACCGGAGTGGTTCTCACCCCGAAAGGGAAACTAAGGGTGATCAATACCAATTCCCATAACAAGGAAAAGGGTCTCATCCGTCCCTGCTCCTCGTGGAGAGATAATGTGGGTCATCCTGATATTATCGAAAGCCAACAATGGATTATTGTGACCAACAGAAAGTCTAGAGGCAAAACCAAAGCATCTTCTTGCAATGTGGTAAGTGTTTCAAGAGAAATCGAGAAAGGTATTGCCTCTCACCGATTTAGAAGAGGAGGAATATGTTCTTGCTGTTGATCAGGATACTCCTCCCACATTCAAAACTCAGTCTGGCAAACAGAACTTGAAAAAGTATGATGAGGCTGTGGCGAATCTCCCCAAACCAAAGGAGACAACTCAACAATCCACGAAGCAACCCGTGGAGAAACAAAAAGTGCTTCATTATCCAAAGAGCCCGGATCACTCTCTACGAGCTCTTGAGACTCCAAGTCTACAAGGGAAGCTCTTAGAGAAGCATTCGCAAACTCAGAGGCTTTCATAGCCCAGATTCCTACTATGCGTGAAGAGGAGGACGATGAACACTGTCTCTTACCTCGAAGCAGTTCCCATGCATTACATTCACACCTGATGATATGCAGATCAAAGAGAAACATGATAGATTCCTCTGTTACACAGGGTATATCGGATCATCTGAAGTGAGTTACATTCAAGTTGATCAAGGATCCGCATTGAGCATTATGCCCCGCAGGCTCATAAAACACTTGGAGATTCCCATCCATCAGCTAAGCGTCATCCAAACTACCATTTATGGCTTCAAAGCTAATAGTACGCGCCCGATGGGTAAGATCAAACTCAAATGTCAGATCGAGGGCTTGAAGTCTGAGGTGACGTGTTATGTCATTGATGCTGACATGTCCTACAGCTTGCTGCTGGAACGCTTATGGATTCATCGCAACTCCATCATCCTGTCCATCCTTCATCAGGTGATGAAATAAACCGACAAAGGAGAAGTGAGAATAGTGATTGCTGAAAAGCATCCATTCAACGGGTAGAGAACTATTTCACAGACTCCTCTACCAAGATTCTCTAAGCCGAAACCAGAAGAAAAGTGTCTCTGGGAAATAAACCCTCTTGTAACAAGCATTGATAAACTCGATTTTAATAACACCACCAATGTCGAAGGCAAGTAGTTTATTAATGAAAATTTAGATTTGGCTTATCTTTCTGCTTTAGTTTCTGATTCCGTACCGTCAGATACTAGTACTAACGTAGATAGTGATGTATCTGCAATGCCTGCTTTGACATCATTACATGCCCCAATAAAGTCACCCTCTATGACACATGAAAGGGCGAGTGACTGACATGGAGCTTTCTTCAAAGTGCCAGCTAAATACAAGGGTTAGAACCAATCCTATTTGGAGATTGAGCGAATGACTCGTGAATGTTCGGAGGGGAATTTTGAATCTCCACTATTCTTTCATTATGGATAGAAATCACACTACATTATGGAGAGAATGGGTTATGATCTTACTAAAAGATCTGGCTTAAACTTCGGTAAAGGAAGATGAACATTACTTCGATCCTTTATGCCGAAAGGTAAAGCCCCTGACTATTACCATAAGACACGAAGGCGATTGGGCTATGTGTCTACTTCAGTCTCATTAGATCCCGAATCTGAAAAGTGGGTCTTGTCACAACCATTTATCAAGGACATCGTCGTGGGAGTCAAATGTTAGCGTTTGTGCCATCTTCAATAGTCTTTCGGTAAACATGATTTCAACCAGTCACCTGGAAGATGAAGATGAAGAGGAAACTGAAGAAATGATTCAGTCAAGACACTGATCCATGAATCAAATACATAAACACTCTCTAGGACATACGATTTGAACAACGTGAACCGCCCTCAGAGGATAAAGTGGTTCAGATAAATTTTGGAGATGTGGCTAATCCAAAACCAATATTCATAAGCAAAATCTTATCACCTTCCGAGAAGGAAGACCTATATAGATGTCTTCGCTTGGAACTATGAGGACATGCCTGGAGTTGACCCACACAAGTAGCTGCCTTAATATTAATCCAGATGTGAAACCAATCAATCAACAACAATGATTGTTTTGTCCAGAGATTATGAAAGCGACCGAATTAGAAGTCAAAAAGCTCATAGACTCTGCTTTCATCAGGGAGGAACACCTTGATTGGGTGGCCAACATCATGCTTGTCCCCAAGAAGAATGGGAAGATCCAGATTTGCATTGACTTCCGCGATCTAAATGATGTATGTTCTAAAGAAAAGTTTCCTCTTCTGATCACGGACATCATGATTGACAATACGTGTAGATTTGAGAGTGTCTTTCATGATGGCTTCTCAGGGTATAATCAACTCATGATGTATCCTGAAGATGAAAAGCATACATTCTTCATAACGCCACTAGGGGTGAATTGAAGAATGTTGGGGCGACATATCAACGCAATATGAATACAATCTTTCGCGAGCATATACGTAAAACTATAAAATGCTACGTCGATGATATTGCAGTGAAAAGCCACAATAAAAGCGATTATCTTGCAGATCTGAAGAAAATATTCGACATCATGTGAGTGCATTAATCAAAGATGAACCCAACCAAGTTCTTCCTAGGGATAGCCAGTGATAAGTTCCTTGGGTTTGTCGTAACATCCAAAGAAATTCATCTTGACCCGGAGAAAGTCCGCGCCATCCAAGAGATGCAACCTCCGAAGAATCTCAAAGAACTCAAAGGGTTACAAGGACGATTGACTTACATCTGAAGATTCATATCATATCTTTTAGAACGTTACCAATCCTTTACCAAGCTGATGAAGAAGAGAGTCTCATTCGTATGGGGCAAACACTTGTCAACAAGCATTTGAAGAGATCAAACAGTATCTCACTCACCCGCCCATTCTGGTAGCTCCAATATCAGGAAAGCCTTTCCCGATATATCCTTAGGAGCCTTGTTAGCCCAGAATAATGATTAAGGTCATGAACAGGCGATCTACTACCGGAGTAAAACAATGATCGGGGTTGAACACTGTTATAACCCGATCGAGAAAGAATGTCTAGCTCTGCTCTTTGCCATCCAGAAGACTCTACACTACTTAGTGGGCCAGCGCATTAACATCATCTCCAGAGTCAATCCTCTATGATTGCTCATGACAAGACCATCATCACTAAACTGCAGATTGTCGAAGTGAAAAATTTTGCTCTGGCAATATGAGATGCAATTCATGCTGCAGAAGGTAGTCAAAGGTTAAGCCGTGGCGGATTTCTTAGCTGATCATCCAGTTTCAGAATCCTCTAAACATTATGATGGTCTCCAAGATGAAGTCGCTGAAGTTCGTACAACCCATGCACCCTCAGAAGAACAAGTCTGGCAAGTATTCTTTAATGGTGCATCAAGAACGGGTTCCAGAGGGAACATCATAGCTGGGTGGGGGTGGTACTCATGTCCCCACATAACTACGTAATTCCTCGTGCATTCTCACTAGTGAAGCCATATTCCAATAATGTAGCAGAATATAATGATCTGTTGATCGGAATGCAATTCACAGACAAAATAAGAGTCAAGTACCTTGAAGCTTACGGCGACTCTAAACTTATTGTCAACAAGTCCGAGAGGATTACGAAGTCCGACATGAAGACTTAATACCTTACCATAATGCAACATCAACATGGCTAAGAAGCTCAAAAGCTTCTACATCAACCATGTACCTCGACAACAGAATGCACATGCAGATGCGCTAGCATCCCTTGCTGCTTCACTGGCTCTTCCAGCCGGAACGACAAAGGAAGTACTCATCCACAGCTACAACTTGTACTGCCTAAAATTAGCCTAGGGTTTTGTTAATGGTATTGGACCTCCAACTCTAACCCCTCGGAATTCAACATCAACTCAACCGGGACCAAGATCATCTTCAAGCAGTTGAAGCAGAAAGTGGTAGAGCAAGATCAGGGGAAGCGAGTTAAGATCCCAGATCTCCCGGAATTCTTGGCTGAAGCGGGCGGTGAAGCTTCAGATGCTGAGGGCCCTCACTTCGAGGAAGTTGGTGGTGAAGCTGCTTGAGCAGGTAAAGCTCCACTTGAAGAAGAAGAGGAAGAACGTGACACACATTTCAAGCAGAAGTGGAAGAAGCCAGAGCCAAAGAAGCATACTCCTAAAGAACCCACCCGAAAGGAGAGCAGGTGGTAAAGAGGGCTCGTCAAGATGCTCGACAGACTTCTACTGCTACAGTGAGTGAGTTTGTAGCAGAAGTCTATCCCCTTCATTAATTATCAAGTTGCCTAGTAGAAAAGAAACTCCGAAGGAGCCTGCTTCGGTTCCCGGTAAGCTTGATTTTTCTTCACCTTATTTTCCTTCATATCTTCATTTCTGGGATTAATCATTTTGTATATTAATCTCGGATGCAGGTCTAGAAACTCATGGTGGGAAAAAGGAACAACTTGGCAATCTCTTCACCTACAAGGAGGGGGATGAAGCAACATATTTTGTCTCTAAAGGCCCTGGGGATCAAGAGCTAGATGTTAGGCCTTTAGGTGGGGGGCCACTGCCTTGGAGAAGGATGAGGTCGACACTCAGGGATATGAATCTGAAGACGTGGAGATTCTGGAAACCCCTGAAGAAATATGACCAATCACAGAGCCACCTGCCGAGGAACCAGCTTCTGCGGAGGCTTTTGCTGAAACCACCACTGCTGCACGTTGCATTAGAGGATGTGCAAAGTAGCAAAGTGGATTCCCTTACCATTAAGGTGTCCTCAGCTGAAACTGTTGTTGCCGGGGTCACCTCCCCTATGGAGACTACTCCTGCTACGACGACCAGCACTGGGGTGACTACCGCTGACACCTCAACTCCTTCAGGTAATGATCGTAAGAATTTAGCAATCAATTTTTCATATACCTTGTCTTCTTTCTTTAACTCCAAAGCTTTTTCCCAGGAACCTTAGCGCTGATCGTTCCCACTGCGGGGCCATCTCAAGATCACATTGGACATTGCGGAGATCGATGTTTTTTTACCGTAGCATCATTCAACGTTGACCCTTTTCCACTGGTGATTTGATAATGACTGACGAGGCAGTGTCCGTGCCTTCTACTATACCAACCTCAGAGCAGACTGGACTTCAGCTTGAGTCCACTGGTGAGCTGGTTTCCACTCCGCCACATCTCCAATTCTGGCCATTGCTGACTTAAAAGTAATTACCAGCCCAAACTCTCCAACGCTGATTGTTAAGCCGGATCCCATGTTACCATCCCTATTTCTCTAGTAACCAGCACGCTTATTTCCATGAAGACTCCTCCTCGGCTGCTACCTATTTTCTCAGTTGCGCTGATGACTGCCCCTGCGACGCCTTCAACAATCGTCACCAACAAACTCTAAGAGACCCCTCCTTCAAAGCTTGCTCGCTCGCCTGGAGTGATAGAAGTGGAGAAGGAGTTCGTGGCGGAGATGATTGACACCTTCTACAAGAATCTGAAAAAATGTATCTCTTTGGAATTTAAGAGTTCAACCAATCCATTCGAGTTTCTAAAGGTGGCCTTTACGCGAAACATAGAGACCATCAAGGATTTTGGAGGAACCGATCAAACTGCCTCCTTAGAGCTTATAGTGGAGGATCTCGAGCAAGATGTGGGCGAGTGGCGCCGCTTAAATAGCTCGGATCTGACCCCATTTGTTGAAGAGAAGGTCAAGCATCTCTCTGAGCATATGCGGAGATGCAAAAGAGCTAAAAGTAAAATCCCAGGAGTTGAAATCCCTGGAGGTTAGAGGATCAAGATTGCCGATGCAATTGATGCCTCCAACAATACAGTTGCTGATGCTAATAAACAACTTGAGAAGGCTTAGGTGATAATAAAGATAGCGAACTTTCTCATATCCAAAGCTGAGCCTGTGCGAGTAGAGGAGACTGCTCGGCTAGGATAGCTGAGTGCCCAGAACGATCAAGTCCTCAAGTTGGAGGTAGAGAAGAAGGTGGTGACAGCAGAGACTGAGGCTCGTTCGGCTCAGCCGGCGGCCGTTAACCAAGATCTAAAGTCGCAATCTCTTGCTAAGGGCGAGGAGAACAGAAAACAAAAACTGTCTTCTCTTGTGAGTAAAATCATATCACTTGAGAGACTAGTTTAATGTATCTTTTCTTTTTGAATCAATAAATATTTTTTTGACACATTTGTCCTTCCCAGTGTTCTAAATGGCGGTCATAGCGGCTATATCGGCCGGGAAAATTTATCGGGGATGGGGATATATCAAGGATATATCGGGGATATTTTCAAAAGTCGGATGTCAAAATCGGACTGTAAATATACATATATTCTTATCTTAAATCACATCTCAATAAGATAATATATGCAAAAATTATATAAAGTTACATAAAACAACATACTTATATGTTTAAGATATACTTAACTCGATAACTTGCATCAAGCCTATGAATCCATAATCACTATCTAAGTGTAGAATCTTCACAAATGCCACATTGTCACATCGCTCGAATTACCCAAATACCTAACCTAGAAATTGAATGTAAAATGCTATATCGGGTCCAAAATCGCCTAAATTGCGGCCGATATATCGGGTCCATGCCTATTTATCGGCGATTTTGGGTGAAAAACGCTATATCGGTTTGGATGTGCCAAATCATTGCGGCTAGGTGCCGTAAAAACAATATCGGCGCAATATCAGGGTTATATCGGGGATATTTAGAACACTGGCCTTCCCAATATCTTCTTCTGTATTTGCACAATTACCTATAGGTAATATCAGTTATTTGTAGAAGAAAACTTAGTATGCAAGTTCTTTTGAAAGAACTAAAAAGAGTGAAAATTTATCAAGTTGAATTTTCAAAGAAATTACAAATGTGACTGAAATTATTCAGAGGTTAAGAACATGATAAAGTCAGTCAAATATAAGAATCCACTTAGGATTAAAAGAGGGTAGGTTTAAGAATCTGCTAGGAATCACTAAATGAAAATTTTTAAGTCTGAAAATCCGTCAGTTCAGACGTGACGAACTGGACATAATTGATTAGGAATCGTCAAACATGATGTTTTGTCGTTCAGAAGTGATAAACTGAACATAACGATAAAGAAAGGTGAAATTAGGTAATCATCGGTTCAGAGGTGACAAACTGGACGTAACCGATTAGAGATTACCAAACACAGATTATTTACTGTTCAGAGGTGACTAACTAGACATAACACTAAATAAAAAGGAGAGACTTGACTATCTGTCGGTTCAGAGGTGATGAACTGGACATGACCGACTGAGAAGCCAGCAAACTCAGGATTTCGTCATTCAAAGGTGATGAACTTGACATGCTGACATAGTGAAGGTGAACCCGATTTTGGAGACCCATCTATTCAAAGGTGATTAACTAGACATGATAGACTAAGACACACTAAATTTCGAATCCGCTGCCAGAGGTAGTCATATTAACTTAACAGCTAGCCCGATAGGAGTGCAAAGGTGAATTGGATCTACGCACCTGTCGGTTCAGAGGTAGTTTGAATATGACCAACTAAGAGACACCAGGCTCACAATCCGTTATTCAAAGGTAGTCGTATTAACTTGACAGCAAGAACTCCCAGCCCTGACGGGGGAAAGGAGAACAAGATTATGGACTCGTCTGTTCAGAGGTGGTTAGCTGGACATGATAGTTTGAGTACCATAAAAGGGAAATGATCTGGGCACCCGTCGGTTCAGATGTGATAAACTGAACATAACCGATTAGGAGTTACTAGATTCAGAGTCCTGCCGTTTTCAGAGGTGATAACTGGACATAATGGCAAAAGAGTAGTCCCTACCGGACTGAAAAATGAGACTTAGCTATATGTCAGTTCAGAGGCGATGAATTGGATATGATCGATTGAGAAGTCACCAAGCTTAGGATTTCTACCGCTCAAAGGTGACAAGCTGGACATGACAGTAAAAAGAGTTAATCCATTAGGGAATGTGTCATGCCCCGCTTCCTAAAATACGTAGAAACGGAGTCGCGACAAGAGTCGGTGATGTATATACGCGAGAAGTATACCCCACGTACACACGCTAAGCCTAAAGTAACATGAACAAGCTATAAAAATCCATTATGATAAATCATAATCACTGTAATACTACATATAGATGTCCACACATGATATCATATGAATAAGAAAGAAAAGGCAACTGAATGCAATATGGAGAGAATCAGAAAATAACATTAAATAAAAAAGAATCAATAATACCTGATTCGAATATAAGGAAACTACGGGTTCTCACGAAGCATTCGAGCTCATCAACACCTGATCAATGAAATAAAACATCCAATCTGAATGTGCAAATGCAGGGAGCCAGAACTCCTAGTGAATGTGTAAGAATAAAGGGAAAGGTGCATGTGCATATAAAGTGAGCAAACTATGAAAAACATATACTAGAATAAAATAGAAACAATATGCAAAACATAAAACGGCAGTAATAAAGTCAGTTAGTGCTTTAGTCAGGCGTACATCAGGTCATGAGTAAAATCAGATGTCTATCATATCATGCATGTGTCTACAATAAGTCACAGTACATTATGAACAGTTTATTATTATTATGTCAGCGAACACCAATTGCTACCTGTAATACACGCATCCCATACTACGCCTATTACACATGTCAATCAAGGTCCTAAGTTATTGAAACTGATTGGTTGGGGACATTGTTTGTGTTTTATTCATATAGCTATTCACAATGGTAAACAAAAAATACAAGAGAATAAACACTCACAAACAATGTCTCCTCGATTAATTTCCTTAATCTCAGTGTAAGTTATTTAATGTCATGTTATTAGTTTATCAAGATTATTTAATGTGCATGTTATTTAGATCATTGGGATAACTCGGTGATAGTCACGGTAACAACATCAACATGTGTAATCAGGATACCAGTATAACAGGATATATAATGTCAGTGAACAGATACCAGTAAAACAGGACATGTAACAAGTATAACATGAGGGTGCTATTACCGTGTACAATATTTTCCCAGCAACTATAGTAACATGGACAGTATAATTATCAAGTAGATGTCAAGTATAACCAGTCAAGTTTTCCAGGTAAATTATGATATTCAGGATGAGTAATGACTGGCATGAATAGAATAATCCAGGCAAGGTATACAATCAACTCAGATCCTCAAAATTATTGATATATCCCAGTCCCAACATATAAAATACATACTCATTTATATCTAACCAATCATCGCTACTAATCATACACTCTCACTTCCATTAAATTCAAACACAAGATCCATAAATCCAATTAACTACTCAATTATGTATATACATGAACCAGGTCAGGTCAAACAAATCTACGCCTACTCCTCAACCCAAGGTCAACTCCAACGAAACTCTCACCTGTTTTACCATCAATAAGGATAATCAAATCCCCTGATAACATCACCTAGATATCCACTCATATAACTACCATCATGAACCAGTCAAATCTAAGATCTAAATCTGATTATAGTTGAAGTTACATCACAAATAGTTCCAATCCCAATCAAGATCATAACCAAAGAGTGGGACGTCCTCAAGCTACATGAAATCTAGAAAATATCTACTTCTAATACTCAATATCAACAAAATATCATCTGTACTCGAATGATATAATCAGTAAATAAATCTCAAATACTCACAATTATAAATCCAACTACATCAATCCTATCAGAACATTATTTAAAATCCTCTGTAAGAAATATAGGCCTCAAGCCAACTCCAACTACCGCTAAGTTCAATTAAATTCTTATCTGAGTAATTACCAAATAAATAATTAAAAAGTCTGATAAATACTTTACATAAAATATACATCTAATCAAGTCACGAACCAATCATCTCAAGATCAATCCCATAAACAGACTAATGTACATCATAACTAGATTCGATTCCGAAACGAAAATGTCTACACATAAACTGGTATAAGTCTAATACCTCAATATCAAAATACAAGGTCCATATACATCTAATGCTCTAATATAAACTCGGCCAGCTAATCAATAGATCGAAGCAAGTCACTATCTAAGCTATATCGCGACAAATCCTAAGCCAACAACAATAAACTTCTAACATACGAAATGACGTCAATAAATGAACATATCAACTAAATAAATACGATGAAATCTCATTGATGTCTCATGAAGTGATACAGTTAATAATACAGGTAAAATATATCTGACAGTCACATGAAATGATACAAATAACATATAGACAGACAATGATAAATAAGAAAAATGATGCAAGAGCAAACACTCACAAATATCATCTCAGTAAATTTTAGTAACATTATTACATAACTAAATAAAATCATTTATCATAAAATCTTTGTTTAACTAAAGGAGGAAAAGAACACTCACCTGAACTTGATCACAAGTCCAAAACACTGAAATCCTAAGATTCCAATAAATCTACATAAATTCATTCTGATAGAAATTGTTACAATTTTTAAAAGTATGTTCTACTTTGGTGTTATAAAGGGTTTTTAATTTAGATTAATTAATTTGGAGTTAGGAACATGGTTTTCTGGGTCTAATGAACTTAATAGATTTGATTTAAACAGTTTACTAATTTTTGTTGGATTTTTAATATGCTTTAAACGATCGCTTAACAGGTCTGAATCTACCATTAAGAAAAACTAACTTTAAAGTGGATAATTTGAGTTAATTTATGTTACTATTCATCTAAAATTTTTATTATAGATGATAGAAGTATTGTAGACTGTTGTTTATATTTTCTCAATTTTTGATATTTTTTAACTAATTATTTTAATTGTTTTCCTACAGGTTAACGGGTCTGAATTTCTCAGGTCAGGTCTGACATGTGTCTGGGTCCAGGAGGTGCAGGCCCATGCAGATTGAGCTAGGATGCAAGCTAGTGAGAGGGCTTTAACAGCAGAAAAATATTTTTTTTAAAGCTGTGCACAGGGGCTGCCCCTGTGCAGCCTAGGCTCATGTCAGGCCAGGGCCAGGCCAGCCCATGCCAGGCCTAGGAAATTTTTTTTATATGCGGGCACAGGTGCTTGCCCCCTGTACAGTCCCCAACCCAGCAAGGCCCCGCCCGGCCTGGCTAGTCCAGGCCCTGCCCAAGCCAGGTCGGGTCTGGGTCCAGGCCTGCACAGACCCATGCGAGTCTGTGCAGCGGCCATAGTTATTATTATTTTTTTATTTTTTTGAAAATTCTTGATTGCAAAATTCCAAATAAAATATGTAAATTAAGATATGTATTGGTATATTCTCATATGTATTTTAGTTGGATTTTGAATTGAGTTTTGATATATAAAAATTTCATGGATAATCATTGTATAGGCATGATATTTAATAAGTTATTTATACCAAATAAATTGTGAGAAAACTGATTACTTGGATTTGATTTCCCCTAGCCTACTCCTCAATCTCTACACTTCGAGATCCCATTCGTTCACGATCCACTTGAGGAAAGGGAAGAGGGAAGTGGGGAGAGTTTGGGTTAGGGTTTTCTCTTGAGGTAGAAGAAGGAGAAGTTTAGGTTTTTATATTGATTATTAGAGATTTTAAAAGCTGAATTTCAGTTAGGTTTAAACTGTATGATTTAGTAGGTTAGATATGGATGTGGTTTAGATTGGAATTTGAATTATGATTATATATATATATATATATATATATATATATATATATATATATATATATTTGGGATTCAATTATAGATTTGAATTGATGGGGCTTGACTTGAATAAAAACAAAAAGGAAAATATAGAAAAAGATAATGTAAGTGGGCTTGACTCATGTGGGCTTAGCATGAAAAGGAAAAAAATAAAAGAAAAAGAGAATGGCCTAAGCTTGTTGGGCTTGAAATGAAAATAATAATACTACCAATAGTGATTAATAATAACATAATAATAGTTAACAATAATAATACTAATAATTACAATAATGATACTAATAATAATAACAATAGTAATAATTGTAATCAAGAACAACTACCTATTAACAATAATTTAAAATAACTAATGATAATAGAGACCAATTAGGTATGGTACCTACACCAAAGATAATTAATCTCTTAATACACCTTTATGCAAACAAATATTAACAATTAGAATAGCAATTTATGACAATAACTTACATGTAAAATTTATTTAACATCCTAATATACAATTATATAACTAAATATAAACAATAAGAGTTACAAGTTATAAATAACAATAATACTAATAATGATAATTTGTATCAATAACAATAGGTCATGAATCAAGTTAAATAATAATAATAATAAAACTTAAGTAAAAAAAATAAATACTTGAAAAAAATAAAAATACAGAATTATTTACAAGGGATATTACAGAATGTGATTTGATTTTGAATTCTGTGGGAACAATGTTTCCCAAAGGAATTATTTGGAAGAAATTGACAGAGGTATACTGTTATCGTGACAACTGAAGAGTCCCCTAGGGACTGAAAAGGGTAATAATAGACTACGAGGAGAATCTATTAAAAACTCGCTGAGGAGTTAGAAAATGAATCTCATAAGAGGTTACAGAAAGTTTAGCATTCTCTAAAATGTCAGATGTAATCATTAACGTGATATAATGGGGATTCGATAGGGAGATGATTGTTTCCTAAAAAGTTGTCAGACGTAATCGTTAACGTAACAACCAAATTTCTTACTGGGGAATTAGAATGAGGTTTTGTCTGAAGTGATCGTGACAACTCCACTTGGGGGTATATAAAAATAATTTGACAGAGGTGTAATATCAACTTAACAAGAGTTTATTTACTGCTAGAGGTGTTTGAACATAACAGCAATTTGAGTGGACCTGTTATTCTATTGAAAAGAATAGCAAGTTGAGTTTAATCTGCCGGGGATATTAACAAGATCTTCCAGGGGTATTCAAAAAGGTTTTACTGTCAGAGGCGTGAGCTTTTAGCGTGACAGTTCTGATTTGCGCTTATTCTCCTTGGGGAAATGGATACAGCCTTCTACGGTCATACCATTCTACAGAAGGGAATTGGTAGGGGACTTTGGAGGAAGATATTGTTCTCTGCAAAATATAAGAATATTGCTAGAGAATTCCGTCGGGAGATAAAAATAGTGTTCCTAGAACTTGTTTAGGAATTAAAGCAATCCTGCTAGGGATAGGAGAGTAATACTCCTAAAATGAAGGGAAAATCAGAGGTGAAAACTTTAACATAACTTATTTGTTTTGTGGATCCACCATTCCATGAAAGAAAATTGGTAGAGGATTCTGGAGGAATCAACTGGATCAGGTCCCTTAGGATTTTTAGCAAATTCTCAGCTATCAATGAATTTGGTAAGCCTTTACCAACTACCATTTGAGTTGGGCTAGCCATGCTATTCCCCTCAGCATGACGAGTTGTCGAGGACTTTTTGTTGGGCTTAAGTGCCAACTTTTTCCTCTATCCTTAGTCATTATGGGCTTAGGATCATTTTATTGCTTTATGTAATTCCATGGGGATGTCAACTAAAAACTAACATTCTTCATGGAATCTTTTCTGATATCTTTAATGTTGACACTGTGTAGCATATCTCCTAATATTCGATCAGCTTGACTTCAAAGGGATTCCTAATGATCAGAGGTATAATGTTAACTTGACCATGGATGATATTTCTTCAAGAATTTACTATTGATTGGCATCATAAGCAGGTCGCCCTTCGGATTGACAGGCGATATGCTCCATTTGAGTAAATTATCTCTACTACAAACGGTTCTCCCCATTTATGTCAGAATTTGCCTTTAGACTTGTGTGTCATGACCATTGGTCGTCTGACAGCTAAGACCAAATCTCCCTTCTGGAAAATTTCTCTTAGACCTTTCTGTTGAAGGCCTTTGAGATTCGAGCCTGATAAAGCTCAATACGTTTTTGAGCCCGTAATTACTTCTCGTATAGCGCTTCAAGCTCTTGGAGACGTAACCGATGATTATCTTCGTCAGTCATCTTAGTTGCCAAAGCAACATGAAGTGATGGTATTTGAATCTCCAAAGGTATAACTGCTTCACATCCGTTTACCAGAGAAAAAAACGTATTGTCGGTTGTGGTTCGGACCGTAGTTCGATAAGCCCAAAGACATTCACTGAGCTTCTCATTCTAATCTCGTTTGCTTGCGAAGATGAACCTTTTGAGGAGCTTGATGATCGTCATGTTGAATGCTTCTGCTAACCCGCTGGCAGCAGGGTTGTAAGCAGTTGAAGCCACACTCTGAATCCGATACTTGTTGCAGAACCGATAGAACGATTAGCTTGTGAATTGGGGACCATTGTCGTGGATAACCCGTCTGGGGACACCAAATCGATGGATGACATGGGTTTGATAAAGTTGACCATGTTGGTGGTTTAACTTCAGCGAGCGGGACGGCCTCTGCCCACTTTGAGAAGTAATCAGTTATCGCAAGGATGAGCCGATGACCTCTAACTGACGGAGGACTGATTGGTCCTATTATATCAATTCCCCAAGCTTCGAATGGCCATCCTATGATTGTGGGATGGAGCAGCTCCGGGGGTTAGTATATAAAATCCACATGGATTTGACAAGCCTTACACCTTTTTGCGTATTTGACTGCATCGGCGATCATAGTCAGCCAATAATAGCCAAGTCGGTGCAATTGATTCTTGAACTTCAGACATGGTTGATGAGCTCCACGTATGCCATCGTGAGCCTCTTTGATTACTTCTTGTGCCTCTAAATTATATAGACAACAAAGAAGTATACAGTCGTATGAACGGCGGTATAGCGTCTTTACCACTTTATCACAGTAGAACTGAGTAGACCTTTATATAACAAACACCGCTTCCCTGGAGTCATCGGGTAGTATGTCGTGCAAGGGATAGTCGATGATCGGGAATCACCAGTCCCTTAGTTCAAAGTTTGTCGAGATTATATAAACTTCGCTAACCTCTAAATCGTACTTCAGATAGAAGAGATGACGGGTGGCCACCGTGAGATGGTAACTGGTATCAGCAGGTAAAGCCAGCGTAACTGCTAGCACCGCTAGAGCGTCTGCTTTGTATCTTGGAGGCGGGATACATGACTGATGTAAAAGCCTTCAAATGTATTAGCCAACAGAATGGCTACATGATTTTAAGGTATTAGGTCGTCATGATGGATTGATTTAGTTGATGATCAACTTGGAATCGCCATAGCTTCAAGGTATCGTACCCCCATTTGTTGAGCGAGTTGGAAGTCAATAAGCAAAGAATTGTACTCAGCTACATTATTGGAACAAGTTCTAGTTTCTACCAGCGAGAATGCACGAGGAAGGACGTGATTCTCGGGTAAGATAAATACTACCCCCACTCCGGCGACAATCTTGCCTTTTGGTCCAGTTCTTGATGCACCATCAAAGAACAACTACCATACATCAACGCTCGAAGTCATGTTGGCTTCGATAACTTTATCTAGTATCTTCATGTAGCTTTGAAGTCTCTGGAACTGGATGAGCTGCTAAGAAATTGCGAGGGCTTGGCCCTTGATGGCCTTCTGGGGTACAAAGGTCATGTCGTATTGGGACAGCAGTATGACCCAATTAGCCAACCTGGAGTTCAGAGAACTTGGCTGTCATAAGGATCCGAAGAGGATTAACTCTTGAAATGACATGAATAGTCTGCCCGACCAAGTAATGCCGCATCTTCTAGATGGCGAAGACAAGAGCAAAACACTCCTTTTCGACTGGATTGTAGTAACTTTCAGCCTAATCAACACTCTGCTGAGATAATAGATGGCTTGCTCGGCATCTTCATCATTCTTCTATGCGAGTAGAGCGCCTAAAAAATGGTCCATGACTCTTATATAAAGTAAGAATGGTTTTTCCGAAACAGAAGATGTCAGGACCGAAGGCTTAGTAGGGTATGCTTTAATATCCTCAAAAGCTTTTTGTTAAGCATCATCCCAGACAAAAGATACGCCCTTCTTCATTAGTCGTATAAATGGTTGACAGCGACCCGACAGGTTTACGATGAATTTACAGATATAAGCCAGCCTGCCTTGAAAACCTCTGAGTTCTTTGAGATTCTTTGGAGGCTGCATATCATGAATGGCTTTAATCTTGTCGGGATCAAGATGAATTCCTTTGGATGTGACAATGAATCTCAGGAACTTGCCACTTGAACTCCCAAGAAAGACTTTGTTGAGTTCATCTTTAGCTGGTGAGACCGCATGAGATCGAACATCGTTCTCAAGTCATGGAGATGATTGTTCTTGTCACGACTTTTGGTTGCAATATCGTCAACATAACACTCCACTGTCTTTCGCAGGTGATCACGAAAGATTATACTCCTTGCATGTTGGTAGATGGCACCTGCGTTCTTTAAGCCAAACGATATAACCGTATAGCAAAACACACCCAATGGTGTTCGGAATGACATATGTTTTTCATCATCCGGATGCATTTTGATTTGGTTGTACCCTAAAAAGCCATCTATAAAAGACATCCTTTCAAAAGCACACGTATTGTCAATCATGTCTATGATGGGTAACGGAAATTTGTCTATAGGACAGGCTATATTAAGATCGCGAAGGTCAATACAGACTCAGATCTTTCCGTTCTTTTTAAGGACGGGCACAATATTAGCAACCTAGTCTGGGTGTTGTTCCTCTCGAATGAAGCCACATTCGATGAGTTTTTGGACCTCAACTTCGATTGCCTCCATAATGTCAGGTCGGAAGCGTCGTTGTTTGTGACCGCTTAGCATCCGATTTGATGTTGAGACGATGCATAGCCACCTGAGGGTCGAGACCAGGCATATCTTCATAGCTCCAAGTAAAGACATTTATATACTCTTTTATCAAGGATATAACGTCTTGCTTCTCTGTCGGTGACAAACTTTCGCTTATAGAGATGAGCTTCGAGTGTGTTTGATCACGCACATCAATTTGGATTACTTTATCTTCTATAGGGGGTTGCATTGTTCAAAACGCTTTCTCCCATTGAGAATCAAGTTGTTGAGCTCAAAGATCAGTGTCGAATGGCTCAATGTCCTCTTTTGGTTCCACCTGACTGGTTGCTGTCATGTTGACGATGAGTTTCTTGAAGGCAACCGCCACACTTATGTCAGATTCCTATTTTGATGAGTCTGAAGAATGTGATGGTAAAGACTTTTCAGACTCTGAATTAGATCTAACAGACGAAGTAGTGTACCTCAACTCCCTGCGAGTCTGATCGTAGTAATTGGCAGGCTTTCCCTTCGGTAGGAAAGGTTGTAGAGGGATGCGTCGTCCCTTTCCAAAATTCAGGCTTTCACCACGACGTAAGTCGTATCTTATTTCTTTCATCATACTTGTGCTGACTGTGCATAGTGAAAGAATTATGGGGGCTCCAAGTCTTCATCCGAGTCATTGAATGTAGTAATGTCGGTTTTGCCAAATATGATCGGCGATTTGTCCTTCTTAGAAGATGGAACTACAAATACAGACCCATCATTCTCCTCTATATGCATACACTCCGTTGACATAGGCAGGGGCATGTGTTGAGGACTCATGTCAACAAGACTATTTACATTATTACAGCACAAGAAATAATCGAAATTGACATTTTCATTAAGGACCCATTCATCGCCATTGTCGGTGAAATTATTACAATCAGGATCATTTAGATATGCTATAATTGGTTCCTCATCAAAAGAAACATCTGGGTCTTCTCCTAATCTGAGTCCACTTCGTTGCCACTATCGATGTCATTAGGCAACGATTTTTCCACCATTAAACCATTCTCTCTATAAAATAAATCAGTGAAGTTCTCCACTCCTTTGAATGACTGTATTTCGGTGAAAACCGTTCTGACCATCGCCTTGTATCCACATATTTGAAGCATTGATGGAGTGTAAAGGGTACAATCCAATTGGCATGGATCCAAAATCGTCTGAGCAAAAGGTTATAGGATGTGTCGGTGTGAATGATGTAACACGTCACTTCTGATTTTAGATCTCTAATTTGGCGCCGGAGACGGATCTTGCCCAAAGATAACTACTCCGGTGTTGAAGCCATATATAGTTGTAGTCGTGGTTGACAACCTGCTCAACAGAATGCCGAGAAAATAAAAAAGTCTCTTAGGGATAATGCTCAGAGCAGACCCCGAATTGACTTGTATTCTCTCAATGTGTGTGGATCCAATGTACCCTGTGTAATACAAGGGCATGTCATGTCGGTTGTTTTTGAGAAGCATATATTCAGGATTGAAGGTAATGCATGATACTCATTGTACCATATGGCATTGGAGGTATGAAGCTACATCTTCTTTTGTAGGGATTGACACTTGTGTCAGAAATGATTCTGAATCAATAAGCGCATCCTTAAGTGCCTCTTTCATCTTCTTCGAGAGGCAGAGTAGCTCGTGCCAGTAATACGAGATGGAATATTGGCCAATTGTGCCAATATGTCAAAGCAGAAAGGAGCATTGAGTACTCTGGAAGGATTCTTCTTCAAGGATTCATCAAAGCGTATCTCCTTCTGCTTTTCTTTGTCCTTAGGCATTGTGGCCTGGACAGGTTGCAGCGGTTCCCGACGTCGTTGGTTGGGGTGCTCCGTCGGATATCTGATCGTACTGTCGCAAGTACTGCTTACCAGAACGTGTACCCACTGGCTACGAGGTGGCAGGTTGTGTTGCTAGGCGAGCTTCTCTCCTTCCGAGTCGCTGAGATAGGCTACAGTCACAGAGTCGTCATCTGTTGCGAGAGAGACTGCATTGCATGACTTGTCTTCGAGCTTGGGCTTGCTAGTCTCCCATTGCTCATCTTGGACAATACCTGGGTGGACCCATATAATTTCTCCAGATCCTGTCATCATTGGAATGAGGCCCTTAGCTTTCTGCATTTCAGCCATTGGGTTGATGATATCCAATCTGGCCTTAGAGACTGGGACCAGGCCATTTTGAACAGTCATCTTCGGGAAGGTCCCAAAATTAAGAGTCACCATGTTGTCGGTGACTTTCTTTTGTTCTGACTTGAGAGTCAGAACTCCAGCATCTACCAATGCTTGGATCTTGTCCTTGAGGACATAGCATATGTTGGTAGGGTGATGGACCATCCTATGAAAGAGACGGTAGTTAGGATCACTTGTGCGCCCCACTTTAGTAGATCGCCGAACTTCAGGTAACTTGAGTTTGTTACCCTTGTAAAGCAAGTGGAAGTTCCACTACCTATTTATCTTTGAAGGAGTACACCTTTGGTGAGAATTTAAATTCCTGATTGCCATTGGTGCTGCTCTTCTGCTTTGGATGAGCTGTCCCTGATAGCTCAAGGTTTCCTTCCCCTTTGGTTGAGAAGATTGGGTTGCATCACACCCTTTGGTGTTGACCCCCCCACTTGTTTTTTAGGACTGAAGGCTCAAACTTCTTAACCGATTTCTCAGCTTGCTCGACAAGCTCCTTCCATGTATGGGCTTTAACAGCTCCCATATGAACTTCCACTCTGTCAAAAAAATTATGCCAGCACATCTAGAGTAACATGATAATGGCATGCCTACAGAGCACATAAGAGAGAGGTTATGAAATCTCTCTATGTATTCCCGTACAGATTCTCCTCCTTTCTAAACCGTCGAGATGAGCTTATCCATAGTCATCTCGGTGTCTTCCTCATAGAATCGAGAGAGGAACCAGATTTTTAGTTCAATTCAAGAATTAATGGAGCCGCTGGGCAAGCTCCTGAACCAATCAAAAGCTGCCCTCTTAAGGGTGTCCATGAATAATCTAGCCATGATGACATCGTTATCTATTACGTTACAGGTTTGACCTGAAGTAATAGATATGCTAGTTGGATGAGCTTTAGCCATCATACGTATGCAACGTAGGTGCGTTGTTTTAAATATCGGCCAATTCGGCCGAGATAGCGTCCGATATCTCCTTTTTTACCTGCTGCCGGTACGATATGGAAAAATCGTTCGTCATACCGTTTGCAGCAAAAAATGGCCGATATTTAAAATATTGGCCGATAAATCGCCCGATATATCACCCGATATGAAATAACTTATTTATTGCACGACTGCATGCGAATGTACATTATTTTTTACTGTCTTTGCATGCATATTACATCATTTTTATTAAGTAGATGATATCTATGACATTAAACTAACTTTTAGTTATCAATATTCATATTACATAGTGTCTGATATGACGCCCGATATGCGCGCGTATCCCCGATATCTCCCCCGATATCCAATATGAAAAAAAAACCCCCATCCGATACGATCCCGATATCCGATATTTAGAACCTTGCATAGGTGGCTTGAACTTTGATAGGTATGGTACAGAATCCTATTCCAGCAGGTAAGGATCAGTCATCCTACCTTCTTCAGTTCATCCCTCTAGGTTAGGGATGCAATCTGAGCTTGGATGTCTTTGATGACCTCGACATCGATTGAGGAGCTTTCCTTCGACTTCTAAGTCTTAGGACGTTCCTCGTTATGCTCTTTTTCATCGTGATTGCTACCGGTGTCATTGGTGTTCCGGTTGACCAAGAGTTAAGCTAACATATGCTGGATATTGTCCAAAGCTTCCTGCTGAGCCCTGGAAGTCTGCTCTTGTGCCTCCATTCGCCGATGGAGATCATCATCATTGTTATCAGCCATGTTAGCAGATACAAGCCCCGTTTGTACTGAACTGATGGTAGCTGATGAAGCGTCGTCCTCATCATCAGACCATTGCAAAAGGTTTCTCAAAGGCACAGATGACACAACTCCGGTTGATGAAGAAGGTTGTCTGTAGTTGTAAGGTATTGCTACCCTAGAGCGAGTACCTTGGAAGGCACCCTCTTGGTCCACCAGAACCTGACTTAAGCCGGGGCTATAACCAAAGTCCGAGGAGCTAGCTGGAGGAGTAAAGATTCCTCGTTTTCGTCATCGGGACCGAAATAGATCCCTCCCTCTGCTTATCTGTTAACAGAGGCGGTTGCAAGATGAACACCCTTCATTGCCTTCTTTTTTTGGACTCGGGCTTCTCAGAAGTTCGGGAAGATAGTCGGCTGAATACCGATTGATGACTTAGAGGAAAGGCTGTGGTGATTTTTCCCAAGCAGCAATGGATGGAGTGGACCATCACAAGTTAACACCCTGCTTGTCCGCACTGGGACGACGAGATGTGAACACTCCCCTCAGAACAAGCTGAGATAGTCTCTTAAGTCTGTGTTAACCGAACCCAACCGATCCATCACGGAGACTCGAGGAGACTGAAAATTAGCCCCCTTGGGCTGAGAAGTCTTGGCTTAGCAGGCGAAGCTAGGATAGCTTCTCCTGAAAGAGTAGCTTCGCCTTGGCGAAGCTACTATTTTAGTTCTGCCTTTGGGGGCGAACTTAGCTTTGCTGCGCAAAGCTCTTCCTTCAAGCGAAGCTAGCATAGCTTCGCTTGAAGCACGTAATGACGCTTTATCTCTAGCCTTGCGGCAGAGATCCTTAGCACTTCATGTTGTTAATGAGAGTGACGTTGAATCGACAACATTATTAGCATGCAGAGGTGCTCCAGTCTTAGCCTCACGTGCGGCGGGCTTAACACTGCCCAGCAGTGCTGTTGATACAAGCGAGGTTGCAGTAGCCTTGCTGTTAGCACTAAAGGCTTCAGCCTTAGCCTCGCGAGACAGGCGAGGCTTAGCTCTGTGAAGAGCTGAGAAAGTCTTGTGATCCGGGACTATTTTAGCTTCACATGAGCTGAATCAAGAGAAGAGATGATGGACTTTGCAACCCCCATAGCCTTTGAAGAGGCTGTTTTAGGTTCAGAGGAAACCTTTATAGCCTCGCGCGCAACCTTAACACGTTTGCGCGAGGCTAAGTCTCTGATGAGACTGTGATAGGCTTGCGTAGAGGCTGTCTAGCCTCGCATGAGGCTATGATAGGTTCACAGAGAACCTCAGTAGTCTCAACAGAGACTTGCTTTCAAGAGGTAGCCAGAGGTGCTTTGGCCACAATGACCTTCCTGTGCTTGCGCACATGTGGGGGACTTGTGCTACCCCCAGAGATAAGTTGTTCAAAATTCTCTTGGTCAAAATGAATGACCAGGGTCTCTGCAGTAGCCCAACATCGCATTGCGACACTTGATTCTCAACAGTGGAGAAGTCGTTCCCCAGCGAAGTCGCCATCTTGTTTTCCATTGAAAATCAATATAGTGGGAAAACTTACAAAATTTTGAAAAGAAAATTACAAGTAATCAAAAAGGAAAATTACAAGTATCTCTTCTGAGATTCTGGAGAAGTATGCCGGCAATAGTCTGGTCAGCACGAGACCACTTTATTCCGTTGACGATGCGATCGATGAAGTCTTAAGGAATTCCTTCTCGCCTGATTCTAGAAATTCCTTGAGAAAAGAAGACCTTAGGGTATTAACACCCTGAATATAGTGACATATGTGATACTAAATATGCAATGCACGTGTACAATCATCCATATTGTTCAATTTTTTCCACGTTGTTTGTCTATTGTATTGTAATTTGGTCCACCTATTGGGTTACTTTCTGGAGTAAATTTGTCCACATATTGGATATTGTTCTCCTGATTTATAGTAACTTTTTCCACTTGTTAGTTATTCATGTCCATTATTCGCTGAAAGTTTCTTAACATATTAGTTTGTTTTTGTCCACCAAACCTTATGGGCAAATTGTCCACCTGTGCTTTATGTTTTATCCACTTTTTGTTATGTTTTGACCATCTTATTTTGTATTTTGTTCACATCCATTTAATGTTTCTCTACCTACTAAACTTTCGCAAAGATACTTGGAAAACGAAGAAGTCAAAGAGGGAGAAGGCTAAAAGGTAAGATCTTCGCCCTACATCCTGGATTGTCGCGTACTCCAAGTTTATGAAGACCTTAGGCCACGCATCAGAGACATGGTTCAAAGACTTGGCCGAGTCGAAGACGAGTCGGCCGAGTCGTATCCGTCTCGGCCCGCTCCGAGACGAGTCTGAGTCACGACGGTCGACTCAACTCAGAGGAGACCGACTCGGCCGAGAATCTAAGTTGACTCGGTCGACTCGGCCGATTCACGGCCGAATTGGTCGTGACTCGGCTCTGATTCTCGACCGAGTCGGCTCAAAACGTATATTCACCCGTAACGAACGGGTATAAAGAAAAAAAGGAAAAGAAAAAAGAAACTTACCCTCTCTCTCGCTCAGATCTAGAGATCGCCGTCGCTGCCCGATCGTCACTGCTCAGATCTGGACTCCGCTGCGGCCCGATCGCCGTCTGCCGCTCCTCCCCAGGTGATGTTCCTCCATCTCTGTCTCTTTCCCTCTCCCTCCCTCTCTCACCCGCTCTCTCCCCCTCTCCATCTCTCGTCTCTCTCTGTCTCTTTCCCTCCCCCTCCCTCTATTTCTCTCCCCCCTCCCTCTCTCACCCGCTCTCTTTCTCTCCCTTTCCATCTCCCGTCTCTCTGTCTCTTTCCCCTCCCCTTCCATCTCTCTCCTTGTTTCCGATCTCTCCCCCCTCTCCCCCCTCCGAGGTATAAAAGAAGCAGATGATGGTGTGGTGGTAAAGATGTGAGGGTTTTATCCAGTTCTAGTAGTGATGATGGTGAAGATGGTGATGATAATGATGACAATGATGGCGGTGATGACAGCGGTGGTGATGATGACAATAATGAGGGCAACAATAGTGCTGATGGAGGAACTTATAGTCTTGAAGGTTATATGCAAATGTTGAGTTTGACATCAAGCCAACATTATGGTGTGACGTATGTCCATTACTACAAACCACAACTTGAGAGATATATGAGCACTAGTATCGGTTTATCTACTTACCGCAGAGATGATTATGATGATTTTGTGCTTCATCGCAATTCAATATGAAAATAACTACATTAGTATGTATTTATGAATGTACTTTGTGCAATTTACTATATTGTGCATGTATTTTGATATGCTTCTACCGACGACGCGTGTATTTATGCTTTCGCTTTATATTTAGTGTGCTAAGTGATATGTTTTGAACATATGATACATGAATGTGGATGTCTACATTTTTTTAAGATTTGTCGTGATTTTTTCAGAACTTTTTGAGCTTTCTATGTAGCGTTTTGCGCGTATCGCCCGAGACCGATCCGAGTTGCCGAGATCAATCCGTCTCAGTGCCCGCCGAGTCGGCGGCAGAGACCGCTACTGTGAACCATGATCAGAGATGACCACCTCGCTGCATTTGACACTTGTCCATTCCGCCACTATGTAGAGCTTGGACCAATACCCGTAGACCGACCGACATTGGCAATTATCGTTCAGAGTTTTGATGAAAAATCCAATACTTTCCCCTTCGAGGCCAGGATGCATTCTTTCACAGTCACACCTTCCTCCCCGCCATTGGTCGTGTTGATAAGAAAAAGAAATACCAACTAAAATAAACTAAGTCACTAGATGTCTCCATCAAAAATATGTGATATATAGGACTTTTTGAGATTGAAATAATTAACACGAACAGCTAAAGCACTACCTCATGCTAAACCTTTGATGACAATGTGGAGTCCCAATGATCAGTATGCTGATGATTCTTTAAGTGACCATCAAGACCTAAAAGCCACAAAACAGAAAACAAGGTCAGATAGAAGCAACTAAACAAAGAAAGTAGAGTCAACAAGTAATGAGACTTTGGGTTCAACCTGTTTATTTCAGGACCGAAACGGAAAATTTCATGTTTTTTCAGATCAACCTGTCAGGTCGGTCAGGATTGCCACCCTTACCAGTCTAAGATAGGTAATGAGACTTTGGGCTCAACACCAGCCTAAGCCAAATACACTTCTAAATTTGGAAAAAGGGAAGAAATTAAGATTTGAATTAAATATGACAGTGATCTACACACCATCCAAGATAATGGGCGGGAGTTACCCTCTTCTCAAGAATTCATCAAGCTTCATTGTGCCTTCTTCTAGTCGATCAAACAAGAAATAAATAGCCAATAAAATTATAGGTTGTAAATGCAGTCTATGGCAGCCTGCTAATTAACTCTAGAGATTCAAGTTATCTCTTATCTGTCTCTTATCTGAGTGCATCTCAAATACTAACATGATATAACTAACCCGACGTTATGCAATATTACATAGAAGAACACTCAATTTACCATGCTCTCAAACAACTACTCATGTTATCTAAAGTCAACCTTGAGAATCTTATTCAGGACTACTTCTAAGATTGTTTTGTCAATCTTCATTTTAGGCGCAGAAAAAAGTCAGATATATATTAGACATTATTAGTATATCTATATTTGTAGGGCTTTTATTGATCAAATATGAACAAGGATAGGATATTAGTCGGTTATAAAGTTCTATCCATATTTGTTTAAATAGACACAATTTGATCAGATAAAAGTAGCATGTACTACTTGTTTAAGTTGAATTGACCAGAAAGATGATTCACTATGATATGGGATAATAGTTTTATTAGCCACCACATAAATAATATGAAATAATATAATGTTATATTTGATAAGTAATGGATTTCCTACGTGCGGGGACATGCAATTCTTACATTTTTTTGTGTGACAACCATTCATGTTGGTTCATGCTAACATGCAATTCTTCTGTTTATGTGCAATATTCTTGTTGATTTTGCTCGAATGAAACATAAATTTGTCTTATTTGGTAACATATGCATATTTGTATCAGACACAAGTTGGACAATCGGGCTGGCCTAAAGGATGACAAGCTCTTGATTGGTTCAGACACTGAAGGCACAAGTGGGATGAAGTATGTCGAAGTTTTGGCCGGGCACAGATTTGGGTCGGCACTGTGTCAATTTGGTCCCTATTATAGCTAAGCTTGTAGCAAGTGTGAACTTGCCCAAGTTTACTCATCAAGGTTCTTCATTACAGTTAAACAGTTCAATGCAATTTATTACAGAAGTTTCTTTTTCGTTCTCCTTGTTAATATGAACCATTAAGATGGAGACTTTTTGTGCCTTCTTGACCTTCAAACAGAATCCAGGTGATTTGAAACCATATCTTTCACTAGAAGAGATATGGCATCTGTTTTACGCTGTCCTCATCCGTGCCAATTGACTAGGTGAGGCTTTCATTTTTATTAGATTGATCCCCCCCAACCGCCCCGGTACTCTTTAATAGAAATTAGAAACTGAAGCAAATGATATTTTCTTGCTGTGACTGCACATGGCAGGACTACGCGTGGTGGGTATTTATTCCCTCAACTGAAGTCTATCTCAAGCTGAGCCACGAGCTAATTTGGCGCTATGGGTGTTGATGATATAGTTGATGAAGCATCAACCAAGACAATTCAAGTTAGCATGGAACCTCACAAGACATTGCTATCTAATACCATTTTTTGTAGCCTATATAATTTTGTTTTCCAATATGGTTCATGCAATAAAGATGTTGACTCCTCTCTCCCAAGGAATATGAGCTATGTTTCGGCCTGAGATAGTCGATCACAAATGAAGATTCTGTTTGCTTGAATCAAGTGATTAATGTTGATGGATACAGTACACGAGCTGATTGTCAAGGTAGCACATTTATACATTAAGTTGATGGTCTATTTGATAGTTGATTTCCATAGAACATATCCAAAAAAATATGTATTGTGATTGATACCATTTAATCGGAGAGGGCTACGATGAATATGCGCATGACAAGTCTGAAATAGCACCATATCCCCCCCGGCGGATGTTTCTTCGAGTCAAGCCACTAATGTTGGTGGATCCAGTCCACACACTGATTGTCAAGGTTATACCGATCCTGGATAATTGGTACGTAATGGGTGATAGATTGATTATCGCCAGAAACATTTATAAAGAACTATGTCCTGTAAATGATGCTATTTGATGTGGGAGAGAGGTTGGGTGATCGATCGTGAGCATGACTGGTCTGAAACAGCATTGGATTTGTATTCCCGATCCCCATTCTGTTTGCTTGAATCGAGTGATCAATGTTGGTGGATCTAGTACACATATTGATTGTCAAGATCATACAAGATGATTTGACCGTTGATTGCGATTATGCATCTATAAGGAACTATGTCCACTGGTTGATGCAATTCATGGGATAGAGCTTGGATATCGTGAGCATGACAGGTCTGAAACGATGTTGATTAATTTTCGTCTTATCACACGAACATTAGGTGGTTAGTACAGATAAAATAAATATACAGTCTCCCTATGTCAATGCCCAACCCCATGGCATAAGCTTTCATGACCATTCTGATTGTCTTGTGTCTTGCTGAAGTTTAACTGAGCAATAATTTAAATACTATTGCTAATCTTGGAAGGCTTTGCAAGGATTCTATCTAAGCATAACTACAATATATTCATGTTTTGTGTACAAAAGTTTATGCCTACAGAAATTGTATAAAACGGTATAATGACGTTTTTATATCAAAGACTCCAAGGCTGCCATTAGTTAACTGTAGAGTCTGTTTGGGAATCTAGTATATTCTAGCAAATTTCTTATTTAGCATAATTTTAAGTCAACATTTCTGACAATGTGAGACTTTTTCATCACATTTTCTCATTTATGAGATTCTTTCCATGATAGATGTGTAAGCTACATTCTTACTTAATTAGAATCTAATTTAAATTCAATTTTCTTAAATACTTACGATTACACAATCTAAATAGTTGGATTCGTTCTAAAAATAATACGATTGTGTTCTGTGTATTGCACTTGTTAACGATTTTCACCAAGAAAACATACATAGAATATAGGATAACTATGATTCAAGAAGCAGACCGTACCATAGTTATCCTATATTCTATGTATGTTGTTAGTTTTCTTGCTCAAAATCGTTAACAAGTGCAATACACAGAACACAATCGAGCAGTGGAGAGGACTTGAATCTGAACATCAGTTCCCTAAATTTCACGAGCAACGGAATAAATTAGGCACTCTTAGTCTACCTTTTTTTTCGAGTTAGCCTAACAACGACCAGTGATTTCCAGAAAGATTCAAACTTTGAACCTAATTTCCGCCTTCCAGATAATTGCAACGTGTACATCGCACTACCTGCAAAGTTTTAATGCACAGCCTCACCCCTTACATCAACATCAAGCAACGATAACTGGTGATTCACAAGTCTGTTTATATGTCAGTGATTCAAGCTCTAAATTAAGCTTGTCTCAGTTGTCAGCTCTTTCTGTTAGTTTCTCGCACAACAAACTCAGTCTCCGCCCATGTCTCTCTCGAGATTTCTCTAAAACTCCTTTGTTCTTCTTGTCTGGTTACTTAATGAGTAGTGCTTAATTTGAACACGGATCTGCCTGTATGGTTGCAATGAGAGTCATAATGTATTGTCTATGACTAAAATCTTTAACGGCTGAGTACAATGAGTGGCGACTGGTCTACCGTGCGATTCCCAAGTCAGATTTTATTACTTAGTAGTGCTTAGAACTTAAAATAGCTTTGTAACTCTAATCTGTTTTAATCTCCATGTAGAAGTAGAGACACGTCTCTAATTGTGTTTGTGGCCACACATAAAGATAAGCATAGTGGAGCCCACAAAGGTACTTGAAACATCTTCAACTGAGTAACTCTCTCTCAACAAGAATCTCCCTTGTTACGCCCCGCTGGCTCTGATACCAAGAAAATCCTGTCACGCCCCGCTGCTCAAAATACACAAAATTTGGGTACGTGACAAGAGTCGGCGACGTATTTTCAATTAAAATACGCTAAGCCTCAATGTAGTAAATCAAAACATAAAGTAATTCTACTTACAAAAGCACGGTTAACTGCTTTGTTCCCAATTCATGAGATGGGATGGAGTTCTTATAGAACTAGGGAAGGACGACAGAAGTATCAGAATGGGTGACCTCATAGAAAGTTCTCGTGTTGCTCCTCTCTCTGTTATAGGTCCCGAAGCAAAAGAAATGCAGCCTCACATCTTCAAAGGGCAGCGCCACCACTTTTTTTTCGTACTTTCTTCAACGGAATCAATACACTTTTAGGTTGGTTACGCTTCTTTTATTATTATGCATTTCATATAATTTCTTAATATATCAAAGTGAATGATAGAAAATACTATCTGAAAGTATTTAATGGTATTTTTGTTGATTCAAACTTAAAAGTGGTTACCCTTTTTACATGTATTTTTTGTATTTTTTATATTATATTTGTCCACAACACTAGTGAAAACTTCTAACTTCACCATTGTCCGATTGTTTTTCTGATAAAATATTTAACTCTATTAATTTCTTCGCTCATGTCTCAAAATTTATCATTCCATATGCACCATCAGAAGGAGGATGACTGAGTCTGATACTTATTTTCATAATCGCAATCGTCTGTTGCTACACTGGCGTACTACTTCAGAAATGCATAGAGTTCAATTCCCTTGTCAAGACCTATTCAGACATCGGGCACCTGACATTCGGATAGTGGGTGAGACTGCTCATATCAATGTTCATGTACCTCGAGCTGTACCTAGTGAAGTTGTTCCCCTCGGTTAATTTCAACATGGGGGGCTAAAGATCAGTGGAAACCACGGTCTTGTCCTGATTGTAACCCTTGTGATTTTTTCCACAACATGGTTGCGGAACATGGGCCTTCTTGCTTACGTGTCGATGAACGGGATGTTGGCTTCTGACGCGGTGATTGGTTGTGTGTTATGGGCTGGAGCTTTTGATGGGTTGGATTTCATGAGAAAGGGAGGCTCGTTACTGAAGTGGCATGCCCATTGCCGTGAGCTTGTATGCTTTCTGCTTCTGTGCTCATCCAGTCTTTCCTACGCTGTACACCTCCATTAAGAACAGGACTAAGCTCTCCAATGTAAGTGAACTACAGTTACTCCCGTAAACTAAATATTTTAACTCTTCTTGTTAATTTAGAGGGAGAGCAGTGAGATGACATTATCAGATTTTTTTTCCTTTTTTTGCTAAAAATTTGTTTTTTTATCAGGAAAGTGGAAGGAAAAATATTTAGAAAGTTTTTCTTTTTTCTCTCTAAACTTGTTGGGTTCGAGAAAATTGGGTTCAAAAAAAATAGGCCACGTCAGCTTTTAAGGATGTTAGAATTTCTCTCAAAATGGTCAGAGAAAAGGAGAAATTCTGACGGGTTTGGTTCATTTGTGAGAGCCACACACATACAATAAGAGGGTCAATCCCGCGTTGACACGTGCATTGAAACTCTTATAATCTCTTATAATATGTGCGTGAGGCCCACACACATAACATATTATAAGAGGATCAATCCACGTGCCAACACGGGATTGACCCTCTTATTTATTGTGTGTGTGGCTCACACACATGAACCAAACCCGTCAGAATTCCTCTCATTTTCTGATCATTTTGAGAGAAATTCTAACATCCTTAAAAGCTGACGTGGACCCATTTTTTTCTCGCCTATTATTTTGAACCCAATTTTCTCTCAACCCAAAAAGTTTAGAGAGAAGAAAAACTTTCTAAACTTTTTTCCTTCCACTTTTCTGACAAAGAAACACATTTTTGGTAGGAAAATATAGGAAAAATCTGATAATGTCATCTCACTGTCTCTCCCTTTAAATTAAAGGAGTTAAAATATTTATTTTACGGGAGTAACTGTAGTTCACTTACATTGGAGAACTTAGTCATGTTCTTCATGAAGGTGTAGAACATAGGAAAGACTGGATGACCACAGAAGCAGAAGGCATACAAGCTCACGGCAATGGGCATGCCACTCCAGATAACGAGCCTCTCTTTCTCATGAAATCCAACCCCATCAAAAGCTCCAGCTTATAACACAGAACCAACCACCGCGTCAGAAGCCAACATCCCACTCATCGACACGTAAGCAAGAAGGCCATGCTCCACAACCATGTTGTGGAAAAAATCACAAGTGCTGCAATCAGGACAAGACCGTAGTGTCCACTGATCTTTAGCCCCCCATGTTGAAATTAACCGAGGGGAAAAACTTCTCTAAGTGATCCCTTTCCAGTATCAAAAGAACTCGATTGCGACTAGGTACAACTCAAGATAAATAAAAATTAATATGAGCAGTCTCCCCCAATATCCGAATGTCAGGTGTCTAACGTCTGGATAGGTGTTGACAAGGGAATTGGACTTCATGTATCCCTGAAGTAATATGCCAGTATAATAATAGGCGATTGCAATTATTAAAAAAGAAGTATCAGACTCAGCCATCCTCCTTCTGATAGTGCATATGGAATTGATAAAATTCCGAAACCTAAGCGAAAAAATTAATATAGTTATTAAATAGTTTATCAGAAAAACAGTCAGATAATAATGAAGTTAGAAGTTTTCACTAGTGTTGTGGACGAACATAATATAAAAAATACACAAAATAAATGTAAAAAGGGTACCCACTTTTAAGTTTGAATCAATAAAACTACCATCGAATACTTTCAGATAGCATTTTTTATTATTCACTTTAATACACTAAGAAATTATATAAAATGCATAATAATATAAGAAGGGTAACCAACTTAAAAATGTATTGATTCCATTGAAGTACGAAAAAAAGTGGTGCCGCTGCCCTTTGAAGATGAATGGGGCAACATTTCTTTTGCTTCGGGACCTGTAACAGGGAGAGGAGCAACACAAGAACTTTCCATGAGGTCACACATTCTAATACTTCTATCGTCCTTCCCTAGTTCTATAACCAAAGCACGATCAACTGCATTGTTCCCAACTCATGTGATCAGTGGCGTACGCAAGATTTTCACTCAGTGGAAGCAGAGATACTATGAACCAAAATTGAAAATTTATAAAATGAACAACACATCTCAAGTTTTGATATTGCCACATTGAAAGACAACTCACCAATTTTTTTCTTTTTTAAAATATATTTGCATAACTGTTTCAAATAGATTTAACTGTCATTAACATGAATATTCACATTAAGCAATAACATAAAACACCTACTACACATTAACCAATAAGACAACAAATAAACACAAAAACTAAGCAGAAAAAAAGAAAAAAGAACTTGCCATACGAAAATAAATTAATTAATTACATGACAGCACAAGACAAATTAGGGACAGCTACCAGGTCTCTTTCTATCAAGAAAAAGGAACTTGCCAACATATAAGTCTAAACAACAAGAGAAAATTATTACTTATTCCTTTTATCAGGAATTTTTTTCCAAACACCATATCCATGAGTCAAAAGTTATCATCTAAAGTAAGTAATTCTGAAGTAGGATCGCAAAGTTATCTCTTTGACGCAAAAAATAAAAAACAAATTTTAAACAGAATCAAGAATTTCTCAATTTACTTGAAAATAATCACACTTACTCATTGAGTCTGGACTAACCTGCAAGCTAATCCATATTTGTATTCATCTTCTTCAAAAAATAACATTTAGAAAAGGGCAAAAAAATGCCACATCGACTTAAAACTATATAGAAAATAGTAATGTACATGATGTCAAGGAGAAACAGTACAAAGATAAATAAGAAGCAGATTGGGGGACAGAGTGATTGGGGGGCCTTCAACGCTTAGGCAGGGACTGGGCAGAGCAAGACTTATGTTTAGACACAGTGTAGAACATCCAATGTCTATAGGCTCCTTCCCTGAAAATACATGCAAGCATATAACTCAGAGCACAAACGCCAGCATACAGACTCATGCGTTAACATGGGCAGCAGGGGATGTCTAGGTGGCTCCCATGCCAATTGCTCCAGTGATGGTCAACGTTGTTTGGCAAGCTACTAATGGTAAATTTGATTTGAGGGGAATCCAGATTTTGAAAGAATATTGGCAGTATATGAATAGGTGAGTGACAGTTTCTCCTTCATTGCAAATTTGCAACATAGAATACACTGAAAACCATTTCGCAAGCCTAAAATGAGGAAGCTTTATTTTGCAAATGTACAATGAGAAAGCCTCAGCCTTTATTGTCGAAGGACTGACATACAAATACAAGTCTATGGGAACATATTTGGATAATGAAGGTATTAGCTCAACAGATAGTATGTTATCTTCACTACGTTACAGCAGTAAATATCAAAGCTTACAACTAATTACCAAAGATCGGCACATTTATAGATCCGTTAATTTATTGACTAAGAGGGAAAAGAAGGGGAAACAGAGGGAGATGGAAATTAATTTCAGACATGGAAATTGATGGGGTACGAACAACAAAAAGGGGGATAATTAGGAACGAATACTAGGAAATCTCAACCTAGATTTGTAACCCAAGAAAGGAAGTTTGGGAATTTCTCCCTAGGGCATCTCACCCAAAAGCACACTCACTGGCTACAAATGATTCAATGGTAATTTTCACATTCATCAACTAAGAAACTCATAAGTAGTATTGGCCTTTTATAGCCCTACATTATAGGAAACTTTCCACCACAAGCAATGTGGGACTAAAATAAGATAAGCCAACTACAATAACTGACTAAAACAAAATAAGATAAAATAGCCCAACCAACTAAAATAAACTAAAACAACTAGATGTCTCCATCGTTCCCACGAGGTTGGGGAAAACTCGACCACGTCGAGTGTCGATCTCCACTCTCAATCAGGCCATGGTGGTGGTCGAGGAACCAGCATGTGGGCATTAAATCTGAACCAAGATGGTAGATGTGGAACTTGCTTCTGTGACGGATCCATTGCAGTTGATGGTAAATCTAGAAAGTCACATGCAGCACATGGAGTCGAGTCCTCTCTATTAAAAGTCAAGTCGGTACCAGGATCCCATTGGATGTCCAACTTGTTGGTGATGGATGCAATTCCCCTCAGAACCCTACGGGAACCTGTACGCTAGTTGTGTAACATCATCACAATCTCAGAATGAAACATACATGTCTCCTCATTTAACTGTAAATTTCTGCAAGATACTATGTGAAAATGCAGCAAATTTATAGTCATCATTGCAAATCACTATCTGTCTAAGGGTTTCATCATATACGACAGGCAAATGCAATGTAATTGACTCATTAGGAGTAACTCCTAAAGATGAGAAAAAGAGAGATCGTGAGTTCCCTAGGAGGATATACTTCAGACATTGCTAATAGTATATCACTAGGACTGACAAAAATCTGAAAAAACTCAAGAGAAAACTCCAAACACTTATTAAAAGAAGAAACACCAGAACTAACCTGATGTAACATGACAAGAAACTCTAATGACTCACTAGAAGAAGACATGCTAGGAGTAACTATAATAGATTCAATCTTTGTTTCCTGACTCTCTTGATTTTCCTCATGAATATAGGTCTCATCAGGTGTGGTTAAGAAAGTAATAGAATCATGTAAATTGAAAATTAAAAAAACATAAACATTATCTGGTGGACTCAGATGTAATGATATCAAAACATAAACATTATCTGGTGGTACTAAATCTAATTTGTCTCTTCAAGAAAGGAGTAGTATAATGCAAAATGAAAGTTGCAAACAAACATAAAATTTATTTGGCTGATTTAGATGAAATGATATCAAAATCGTGAGATGGAATAAAACCGAGAAAGAATTTCATCCAAAGACACTCAGTTAAATTGTAGGCTTTGAGTTAGGTTGAAAGGTTGGAATAGATTCAAAGATCAGAATGCATATAAAGGATATATAGACAAGGAATGAATATAAAGGATAGACCCTAAGTATGTTATTAAAAAGAGAAAATGGTTTGATTTTTGCATTATTTCAGATCCAGTAATATGAAACCCACAAAGTTAGGTGGTTGTGGCAATAAAATTCCCAAGTGGTAGGAAATCAAAATTGACTTATTTAAGAAAGCAGTTTCGATCCTGTAAAATGAAAATTAAAAAAACAGAAACATTATTAAATGGATTCAGATGTATTGATATCAAAACTTCAAGTCGTGATATGGAACAAAGTTAAAGGAGATATTGATATGTTGGACGCACACTAAGCCAAATCGTGACTTTTGGGTAAGATGAAAAAGGTTGTAACATATTCAAATTTTATGATCGGAAAGGGCATAAAACATACACAAATCGGGTACCAATGAAGTTGAAGGAATGAAGTTTAAATGAGTAACGATAACTAAACAATACACATACGCTATGTTCTAAATGTCGGATGTCGGCCTAATGTCGGAAGGCAAAATGTAATATCGGATTGCGGATTTCGGGAAAATTTCGGGGATATTTGCCCAATTTCGGTGTCAATTTCAGAGGTCATATACATTATATAGTATGGTCTTAAATGCCATAAATATCCTAAAACATCACATTTATGATATATAAAGGCATGAAAACAATATATATTTAAACCATCTTGTTTCGAATATACTTACCTGGACAACTTGTATTTAAGCTACGACTATGAATGAAACCTTCAAGTTGTAGCCAACCTACAAAATATAAACAATGAACATAGAATCAATATACAAGCTAATATACAGAAATGATTAAAGCTATCTAAATAAACAATGAGAAAAAATACTTTAAAAAAATAAACAATATAAAGCTATAATTCTAAGAAAGATCAAGTCCATGTTTCCACTTTCCAATAGTATAAAGTTCAAAAAACACAATTACACATCAAAGATAGTTCTTAAACACATTTCAAAATCAAGCTCAAAACAATAAATTTTCATAAGGTAAAAGTGACTCGGGTGATATCTCCTTCTCAATCCTCCGAAAACTCCGGTTCTGAGTCCTCTGAATCGATCACATCATTCCTTGTTAAATTAAGCTCCACCTCATGGCTCTCATCCTCTGATGATGACTCCGAACTGGATGATTCCATGTCTTCTTCGCGTTCATTATTTGATGGGCCCCCGCTTTTTGCTTTTCTCTTAAAAGTCTTCAACTTTGTTCTTGAACTCTTTCTTTTCTTTATAGTAGCTCCCGAGGATTTTCAACTTGCCTCCATGTTAATCCTTCTCCGGGAAAGACCTCATCATCGCTTTCTGAAGCGGGAGCTCCATTTGTTTTTGGAGGCACCAACAAATCGGTGACTCTTTCCTCATCATCAATAGCTGCCAATGGATCTCTATTAATCGATTATGTTTTGCTCTTGATTTTTGCATTGAACTTGACAAAGACTAAGTTATGCAATTTCTTGTGACTTAGTCTATTCCTCTTTTTTGTATGGTCCTAGAAAAGAAAATTATTAAACAAATTAATAATGCACAGAAATTTAGACTTCTAAAAGAAATTCTTAGTCCAAAAAATGATAGTTTTTATACCGTCTCAAAGGTGCTCCAATTTCTCTCACACCCGGACGAGCTGGTTGTCAAGTTTAAGACTCTCATTGCCATTTCTCTCAACTCGGGAGCATCAGTCCCATGCATCATCCACCAATTAGCTAATCAATTGAAAGTTATAGAAAAGTCATCAATAAATTAAGCTTTATAATTTTTCATTAAATTTAATAACAAATATATCAAGCAATGTACCTGGATTAAGGTTAGGATTTTCTGCTCCTTTTTTTGCCCAGTCTCTCCCAAAAGAACCTTTTTGATATTGATACAAAGCCAACTGGTCAGTTATCTTGTTGAGAGTTTCGTGCTTTTCTGGGTAGAATCTATGCATGACCTCAACAAGCCCATCCATAAAGATGCCGGCCTTTTCAATCTCCATCTTCTTCTTGTAAAAAGTGTAGGGGTTCAAGTAGTGTCCCGCTCTATGCAAAGGCCCCTTAAGCTTATCCTCCCATCTTTTGTCAATGATATTCCATATAGGAATATATTTCTTCTCTTTTGAGTCGAGATTTTTTTTAATGTCTTCCTTTGCTCTTTCCAGATCATCATAAAGAAATCCCATGGATGGTTTATCACCATCAACTCGTCGAAGAACTTTCACCAGTGGTGAAAAAAGTTTAAGATAAGATCCACATTGTCCCAAAATCTATTGGAACCAACAATATCACTACGAATATAAATAATAAATTAGTCAACAATCAGAATAAAATAATTTCCTATTATAATTCAAGAACTAAAAAATTTATAAATTATACCTTCTTTCCCACATTCTTTTCGGAAAGAGGATGCTGCAACCATCTTTCACATATAAACATTTCTTTCAACTCTTTTCTTTTCTCCATCATAGAATTTAAGGAGAGGAATGCAGTGGCAAACCTAGTAGCCCCAGGCCTTAGAAGATCTCCCTTTGCGATATCTCTCATCAAGCTAAGGGTGATTGTGTGGCTATAAATGAAAACGGACACGGACCTCCCATTCACAATAGCATTCCGAATAGGTTTGATCTTGGCAATTCCCCTAGCATTAAATTCACCGTGTGTGCAGCACATGAAGTCCAAAAAATGCTAGGTCTCTTCAATTGCATAATATTTGCGGCCGTCATGTTGTTTGATGCATTGTCAGTCACAATTTGAACCACATTTTCTGGCCTTACATCTCTAATTGCTTTATCAACAAATTGAAAGATGTAGTGTGCATCGTGTTTTTCTTCTGAAGCATCCTCTGAATGCAAGAAGGCTGTTCCTGCTGACAGTGGGCAACGATGTTCATCAAACTCCTATTCTTTCGATCCGACCAAGCGTCGGTCATTAGCGTGCAACCACTAACAATACAAGTCTCTTTGAACGGTTTGAGATTGTTCTGTGTCTTCTCCACCTCTTTTTCGAGAACAGTCTCGCTAAGCTCATAAGGTGAGGGGGCCTCCATCATTTCACCAAATCTTCCAATAGCTATCAACATTTACTGAAATGAGGGAAGAGTAGCGGTATTGAAGGGAATCCCAGCTTCATAAAACCATTTCCCAATGTATCTAATGGTGTCTTCTCTTCTCTTCTTTCTTTGTTTGGAATCCATTGTCGTTTGCTTAGATTTAGCGAACCCCGCCGTCAACTCTTCCGGAGTTCGTTGAGTAAATTTGTCCATCGGTCCTTTTGCTTTGATAGAGACAGATCCAAACTTGGTCCTTTGAGATGAGCAATCATTTGGATCTTGATAATCATACTCATCCTCTCCAATGCGCACGTCATCAGCTAAAGCTTGAAAACCAGCCCGCCTTAGATTGCTTTTTTGCATCAGCTTCCTTCAACAATTCTATCACCTTCACATTCACATTCTCAGGGACTTTCAAACATGGTGCACAATTACCTTGTCGTCCCGCAAGATGTTTCAAACGGCTTACTCCCCCGACATAAATTGGTTGCAATATTTGCAACGTAATTGTTGGGGTACTATTACCGACTCTTATCGCATGTTCCCAATATGGATCTTTCAATTTAGACCCGCCTGTGATAGAGGGTGCTTCACTAGATGCTGCGGAAGAAGACATTTTGATTTGCACTTCCTACCTTTAAAAGAAGGTTAAATACATGTAAACAATAAGAAATGATCAAGATAATAAAAATAGTACTTCAAACCTTTTAAATTACATACATGTAATTATGTAAACAACAAGAAATGATCAAGATAATAAAAATAATTACTTCAAACCTTTTAAATTACTAAGAATTAATGGTGGGTAGATGGTGTATTCTTTTTTTATATTCTTATCTTGTTTATTTATTTCTTAAGTATTTCTCTTACTTTACATCTCTAAAATTAACTTTTCTAATTTTTTTGTTCAGGTATTGCCGTATTGGACATCATACATAATTGGTGCACGTGGATGTTTGTTATCTTGATGAAGCCAAGCAAATAACAAAGCCAAGCCAAGCAAATAACATTATTGTCATAGGCATATACTGTATTGTTAAAATTTTAACATTATTGTCATAGGCATATACTGTATTGTTAAAATTTGTCATAGGCATATACTGTATTGTTAAAATTTAGGAAATATATTGAATATTTTAAAACATTTTTTTTCAGTTTCTTTGTGAATAACTGAATATTAAAATGATGTGGATAATTTAGATTAAGTGATGTCTCTTAATTTGCTTGCAAAATAAAGATTAAAACATAAGATACAATTACAACAATACTTTCACTCCATTTATACGAGGCAACAACACATAATTACATAAATAAAGATTAAAAATACAATTAGCAATATTGTTATTTGCTTGGCTTGGCTTTGTTATTTGCTTGGCTTCATCAAGATAACAACATTCACGTGCACCAATTATGTATGATGTCCAATACGGCAATACCTGAACAAAAAAATTAGAAAAGTTAATTTTAGAGATGTAAAGTAAGAGAAATACTTAAGAAATAAATAAACAAGATAAGAATATAAAAAAAGAATACACCATCTACCCACCATTAATTCTTAGTAATTTAAAAGGTTTGAAGTAATTATTTTTATTATCTTGATCATTTCTTGTTGTTTACGTATGTAATTTAAAAGGTTTGAAGTAATTATTTTTATTATCTTGATCATTTCTTATTGTTTACATGTATTTAACCTTCTTTTTAAAGGTAGGAAGTGCAAATCAAAATGTCTTCTTCCGCAGCATCTAGTGAAGCACCCTCTATCACAGGCGGGTCTAAATTGAAAGATCCATGTTGGGAACATGCGATAAGAGTCGGTAATAGTACCCCAACAATTACGTTGCAAATATTTCAACCAATTTATGTCGGGGGAGTAAACCGTTTGAAACATCTTGCGGGACGACAAGGTAATTGTGCACCATGTTTGAAAGTCCCTGAGAATGTGAATGTGAAGGTGATAGAACTGTTGAAGGAAACTGATGCAAAAAGCAATCTAAGGCGGCTGGTTTTCAAGCTTTAACTGATGACGTGCGCATTGAAGAGGATGAGTATGATTATCAAGATCCAAATGATTGCCCATCTCAAAGGACCAAGTTTGGATCCGTCTCTATCAAAGCAAAAGGACCGATGGACAAATTTACTCAACGAACTCCGGAAGAGTTGACGGCGGGGTTCGCTAAATCTAAGCAAACGACAATGGATTCCAAACAAAGAAAGAAGAGAAGACACCATTAGATACATTGGGAAATGGTTTTATGAAGCTGGGATTCCCTTCAATACCGCTACTCTTCTCTCATTTCAGCAAATGTTGATAGCTATTGGAAGATTTGGTGAAATGATGGAGGCCCCCTCACTTTATGAGCTTAGCGAGACTGTTCTCGAAAAAGAGGTGGAGGAGACAAAACAATCTCAAACCATTCAAAGAGACTTGTATTGTTAGTGGTTGCACACTAATGACCGACGCTTGGTCGGATCGAAAGAATAGGAGTTTGATGAACATCGTTGCCCACTGTCAGCAGGAACAGCCTTCTTGCATTCAGAGGATGCTTCAGAAGAAAACACGATGCACACTACATCTTTCAATTTGTTGATAAAGCAATTAGAGATGTAGGGCCAGAAAATGTGGTTCAAATTGTGACTGACAATCCATCAAACAACATGACGGCCGCAAATATTATGCAATTGAAGAGACCTAGCATTTTATGGACTTCATGTGCTGCACACACGGTGAATTTAATGCTAGGGGACATTGCCAAGATCAAACCTATTCGGAATGCTATTGTGAATGGGAGGTCCGTGTCCGTTTTCATTTATAGCCACACAATCACCCTTAGCTTGATGAGAGATATCGCAAAGGGAGATCTTCTAAGGCCTGGGGCTACTAGGTTTGCCACTGCATTCCTCTACTTAAATTCTATGAGGGAGAAAAGAAAAGAGTTGAAGGAAATGTTTATATGTGAAAGATGGTTGCAGCATCCTCTTTCCGAAAAGAATGTGGGAAAGAGGTATAATTTATAAATTTTTTAGTTCTTGAATTATAATTAGAAATTATTTTATCCTGATTGTTGACTAATTTATTATTTATATTCGTAGGTTGCTGATATTGTTGGTTCCAATAGATTTTGGGACAATGTGGATCTTGCTCTTAAACTTTTTTCACCACTGGTGAAAGTTCTTCGACGAGTTGATGGTGATAAACCATCCATGGGATTTCTTTATGATGATCTGAAAGAGCAAAGGAAGACATTAAAAAAATCTCGACTCAAAAGAGAAGAAATATATTCCTATATGGAATATCATTGACAAAAGATGGGAGGATAAGCTTAAGGGGCCTTTGCATAGAGCGGGACACTACTTGAACCCCTACACTTTTTACAAGAAGAAGATGGAGATTGAAAAGGCCTGCATCTTTATGGATGGGCTTGTTGAGGTCATGCATAGATTCTACCCAGAAAAGCACGAAACTCTTAACTGACCAGTTGGCTTTGCATCAATATCAAAAAGGTTCTTTTGGGAGAGACTGGGCAAAAAAAGGAGCAGAAAATCCTAACCTTAATCCAGGTACATTGCTTGATATATTTGTTATTAAATTTAATGAAAAATTATAAAGCTTAATTTATTGATGATTTTTCTATAACTTTCAATTGATTAGCTAATTGGTGGATGATGCATGGGACTGATGCTCCGAGTTGAGAGAAATGGCAATGAGAGTCTTAAACTTGACAACCAGCTCGTCCGGGTGTGAGAGAAATTGGAGCACCTTTGAGACGGTATAAAAACTATCATTTTTGGACTAAGAATTTCTTTTAGAAGTCTAAATTTCTGTGCATTATTAATTTGTTTAATGATTTTCTTTTCTAGGTCCATACAAAAAAGAGGAATAGACTAAGTCACAAGAAATTGCATAACTTAGTCTTTGTCAAGTTCAATGCAAAAATCAAGAGCAAAACATCATCGATTAATAGAGATCCATTGGCAGCTATTGATGATGAGGAAAGAGTCACCGATTGGTTGGTGCCTCCAAAAACAAATGGAGTTCCCGCTTCAGAAAGCGATGATGAGGTCTTTCCCGGAGAAGGATTAACATGGAGGCAAGTTGGAAAATCCTCGGGAGCTACTATAAAGAAAAGAAAGAGTTCAAGAACAAAGTTGAAGACTTTTAAGAGAAGCAAAAAGCGGGGGCCCATCAAATAATGAACGCGAAGAAGACATGGAATCATCCAGTTCGGAGTCATCATCAGAGGATGAGAGCCATGAGGTGGAGCTTAATTTAACAAGGAATGATGTGATCGATTCAGAGGACTCAGAACCGGAGTTTTCGGAGGATTGAGAAGGAGATATCACCCGAGTCACTTTTACCTTATGAAAATTTATTGCTTTGAGCTTGATTTTGAAATGTATTTAAGAACTATCTTTGATGTGTAACTGTGTTTTTTGAACTTTATACTATTGGAAAGTGGAAACATGGACTTGATCTTTCTTAGAATTATAGTTTTATATTGTTTATTTTTTTTAAAGTATTTTTTCTCATTGTTTATTTAGATAGCTTTAATCATTTCTGTATATTAGCTTGTATATTGATTGTATGTTCATTGTTTATATTTTGTAGGTTGGCTACAACTTGAAGGTTTCATTCATAGTCGTAGCTTAAATACAAGTTGTCCAGGTAAGTATATTCGAAACAATATGGTTTAAATATATATTGTTTTCATGCCTTTATATATCATAAATGTGATGTTTTAGGATATTTATGACATTTAAGACCATACTATATAATGTATATGACCTCTGAAATTGACACCGAAATTGGGCAAATATCCCCGAAATTTCCCCGAAATCCGCAATCCGATATTACATTTTGCCTTCCGACATTAGGCCGACATCCGACATTTAGAACATTGGGTTGATGCAGATGTAATGATATCAAAATCTCAAAGTCGTGAGAAGGTACAAAACTAAGAAGAAATTTCATCCAAAACAGAGTAGATACGGATATGTAGGATGCTCCCTGAGCTAAATTATAAGCTTTGGGTTAGGTGAAAAGGTTGGAATAGAGGATACTTTGACAATGAATGGACATAAAGGATACGCCCTTAGTTTCGTTCCTGAAAAGAGAGAATGATTCGATTTTTGCATTATTTTAGCTCCAGTACCACTAAACCCACAAAGTTAGGTTGTTGTGTCAATTAACCTCCCAAGTGGTAGGAAATCAAATTGACTTAGTTAAGAAAGCAGTAGAATCATGTAAAATGGAAATTGAAAAAACATAAACGTTATTAGATGGGTTCAAATGTAATGATATCAAAACTTCAAGTCGAGGTATGGAACAAACTTAAAGGAGATATGAATATATCGGTAGCTTACTAAGCCAAATCGTGACTTTTGGGGTAGGGTGGAAAAGGATGGAATATATTCAAATTTTATGATCAAAAAGTGCATAAAGAGTACACAAATCAGGTATCAACGAAGTTATACGCATCAAGTTTAAATGAATAACGATAACTGGACAATATGCATACATAATCAACATAAGTCCAAAAAAGATATAATAGAAGTTCATGGTGCAAATTGGTGAAACCCTTGTAATGCCATCCATGAGAGGTGTAAATTAGTTTGGTTGTTGCGCTACATCAGCAGCTCCAACAGCATAAAGCTCAGAAGATAGGCTATTGTGATTAGAAAATTCAAAATTGGTAGTAAATCTAATTTCTCTCGATGGAGTGGAATCATGCAAAATGAAAGTTACAAAACACAAAAGTTATTAGGTTGATTCAGAGGCAATGATATCAAAATCTCAAGCCGTAAGAAGGAACGAAATGGAGCACCTATTTCATCCAAAAAAGAGATATGGATAAGTGGGACGCTTATTGAGCTAAATCGCAGGTTTTGGGTTACGTGAAAAGATTGGAGTAGGTTTAAATTTATAATTGGAGCTAATATAAAGGATATATAGAAAAAGTAATCAGACTAACAATTGACTAGCATGAGATTTTAATTTTTCAAGTATAATCAATGAAGTTGTTGGCATAAAGTTCAAATGAGTAATCATAAACTGGCAAAACACGTAATACAATAAGTCCAACAAGGGTATAATCAAAAGTGTAGGGTATAAATTCATGAAATTTTAATTCATTTATGAGAGGAGTAAATTAGTTTGGTATTTTGCTTTATTTCGGCTCTAGTACCATAAGTACAATCAAGAAAATTCCCAAGTGGTAGGAAATCAAATTTGTCTATTTAACAAAGGAGTTGAATCATCTAAAATGAAAGTTGAAAAAACATAAATGTTATTAGGGTGGATTCAGATGTAATGATACTAAGAATTCAAAGTCAGGATACGGAACAAAATTAAATGCTAGTTCATCAAAAAGAATGAAATATGGATATGTTGGATGCACACTGAGCCATAGCATGGATTTTGGGTAACGTGGAAAGCTTGGAATAGATTTCAAACTTTAATGATCAGAACGAGTATAAACAATACACAAATTAAGTGCAGTGTGTGGAGTTGTTGGCATCAAATTCAAATGAGTAATGATAATTAGACAATACACAGAATCAGATAGGCCCAAAAATAACGTATTAAAATTTTAAGGGTGTAAATTGGTGAAACCAGTAATGCCGTTCTGAATAGTACATGTAAGTTAGTTCGGTTTGTTGCATTATTTTAACTCTAATACCATAGAGCTAATAAAGTTAGACTGTTCTGATTAGAAAATTCTCAAGTGGTAGGAATTCAATTTTATCTATGCAAGAAAGAAGTAGATAGAATCTTGCAAAATGAGTGAAAAATCATAGTTTTATTTGGTGGATTCAGATGTAATGACATCGAAACCTCAAAGTCATGGTATGGAACAAAATCGGGATGGTAGTTCATCCAAAAGGAGGAGATATGGAAATGTTGGATACTTGCCGAATCAAATCATAGATTTTTGGGTAAGGTGAGAAGGTTGGAAAAGGTTCAGTTTTATGATCGAAATAGGCATACAGAATCAGCATATCAAGTAATTAGAGTACCAATTTTGTCAGTGTAGGACAATACACATAATCAGATAAGTCTAAAATCGGTACAATTGGAAGTTCAGGGTGTAAATTAGCGAAACCCTTATAATATCGTTCATGAGAGGTGTAAATTCGATTAGTTTTAGCGTTATTTCAGCTGCAATAGCATAATGCTCAGAAGTTAGGCAGTTGTGATTAGAAAATTCCAAAGTAGTAAATCTAATCTGTCTCTTCAAGAAAGAAGTAGGATCATGCAAAATGAAAGTTGAATAAAAACATAAAAGTTATTAGCCTGCTTCAGTTGTAATGATATTAAGATCTCAAAGTCATGGGATGGAACAAAATCGAGAAGGTATTTTATCGAAAAAGAAGGAGATATGGATATGTAGGACGCCACTGAGCTAAAACGTAGGTTTTGGGCCATGTTGAAAGGTTGGAATAGATTCAAATTTTATAATCCCGGAATTGATATTAAGTATATAGAGACAAAGTAATTAGACTAGCAATAGGACAGGTATAGGACTTTAATTTTGTAAGTATAATCGGTGTGAGCATAAAGTTCAAATGAGTAATGATTAGCAAGCAATGCCCTTAATGTCGTCCGGAAAGGAGTAAATGGTTTGGTTTTTTTCTTTAATTCAGCTTTAGTACAATACAACTCAGAAAGTTAGTTCGTTGCATCAAGAAAATTCCCAAGAGGTAGGACATTAAATTTGTTATTTAGAAAGGAGTAGATCATCTTAAATGAAAGTTCACAAACATTATAAGGTGGATTCATATGTAATGATATCAAAACTTCAAAGTCGTGGGGTACGGAAAAAATCGAGATGGTAGTTTATCAAAAAGGAGATATAGATATGTTAAATGCGCACTGAGCCAAATCATAGATTTTGGGTTAGGTGGAAAGCTTGGAATAGATTCAAATTTTAATGATCGAATGAGTATAGAATACACAAATTGAGCACAGTTAGTGGAATAGTTCGCACCAAATTCAAATGATAACTAGACAATACACAAAATCTAAAAGATCCAAAAGGGGTATATTAAAAATTCTAGGGTGTAAATTGGTGAAATTGTTAATGTTGTTCCGAATGGGTGTAAATTGGTTTGGTTTGTATTATTTCAACTCCAAAACCATAAAGCCGCACAAGTTAGACCTTTTTTATTAGAAAATTCCCAAGCGGTAGGTAATCAAATTTGTACATGTAATAAAGGAGAAAAATCATGCAAAATGAAGGTTGAAATGACATAAATGTTATTTGATAGATTCGATGTAAAGATATCAAAACCTCAAAGTCATGGTATGAAACAAAATCAAGATGGTAGTTCATCCAAAAAGGGGTAGAATATGGATATGTTGGACGCTCATTGAACCATATTGTAGATTTGTGAATGGTGAGAAGGTTGGAAAAATTCAATTTTCATGGTCGGAATAAGTATAAAGAATTGGTGAAAGACTTAACTTTGTAAGTATATTCAGTGAATTTGGTGGCATCAAGTATAAACGAGTAATGATAAGTAGAATATACATATTCAGTTAAGTCCAAAAAGGGTATAATTAAAAGTGAGCGTGTAAATTGGTGAAACCCATATAAAGTGGTTCACGAGAGGTAAATTGGTTTAGTTGTTCGCTATTCAGCTCCAGTAGCCTTTAGCTCAGAAGTTAGGCCGTTGTGATAAGAAAATTTCAAAGTGGTAATAAATCTAATTTATCACTTCAAGAAAGGAGTAGGATCATGAAAAAAATTTTTAAAAAAATGTTATTAGGTTGGTTCAGATGTACAAACAACAACTAAGCCATTTGCCCCAAGTATTTAGGGTAGGCTACATGAACCAAAAGAGAATTACGCCGGATCGGGCACATGGATCAGCTTTCTCCACTCATTCCTATCGAGCAATATGCTGAACTAAGACCTTTAGACCCCATATCTTGTCGTATTACCACCATCCATGTTTTCTTCGGTCTCCCCTGAGCTCTACTTGACCAAAATTGATATGCTCTACTCGCCGGACTGGCGCATCTATAGGGCTACGTCGCACCTATAGGGTTACGTCGCACATGACCAAACCATCATAGGCGGTTTTCTCTCTTCTCTTCTATAGAGTACACCTATCTTAGTACGAATATCCTCATTTCTCACATTATCTCTCCGCGTGTTATCACACATCCAACGAAGCGTGTGCATCTCTGCTACACTCATCTTCTGGGCATGATGTCTCTTTATAGCCCAGCGTTCTGTGCCATATAACAAAGCTGGCCTAATATCAGTCTGATAAAATAATAGGAGTCCGATAAAACTTTTCCTTCAGTCATAACGAACTGTTAGGATCACATAAAACTCCTATTACCCTCCTTCATTTCAACCAGCCGGCTTGAATCCTATAGTTGACATCACTATCGATCTCCTCATCCTTTTGGATAATAGAACTCAAGTACTTAAAATGATTGCTCATCGGTATTTCTTATCCATCTAGTCTCACAATACTATAATCTCGGATTCCCTGTTTACTGAATTTACACTTCATATACTCTGTTTTGGCCCTACTTAATCTAAAACCTCGATATTCTAGAGTTTGCCTCCATAACTCCAATTTGACATTTACCCCAGCTCTCGTCTCATCGACTAGAACAATATCATCAGCAAATAGCATGCACCACAGTATCTCATCCTGAATAGCTCTAGTAAGCTCATCCACCACGGTAATTTGTCACTTCAAGAAAGGAGTAGGATCATGAAAAATTTTAAAAAAAATGTTATTAGGTTGGTTAAGATGTAATGATATCAAAATCTCAAAGTCGTAAGATGAAACAAAATTGAGAAGGTATTTCATCCAAAAAGGAGACATGGATACGTGGGACGTCCCACTCATTAAGCTAAATCATAGGTTTTGGGTTATGTGGAAAGGTTGGAATAGATTAAAGTTTATCATTAAAACTGATATATAAGGGTATATAGTCAAAGCAATTAGACTAACAATTGGACTGGTATAGGAGGACTTTAATTTTGGAAGTATAATCAGTGATAAAATAAAGTTGAAAACACATAAATGTTATTAGGCGGATTCAAATGAATGATATCAAAACTTCAACGTTGTGGTATGGAACAAAATCAAGATTCGTCAGTGAAGTTGTTCACATCAAATCCAAATGAGTAACGATAACTAGACAATACACAAAATAAAGTCCAAACAAGGTATATTAAAAATTTCAGGGTGTAAATTGGTGAAACCGTTAATGTTATTCTAGAAAGATGTAAATTGGTTCGGTTTGTTGCATAATTTCAGCTTCAATACCATAAAGCTCAAAAGTTAGACCCATGGACCGTTGTGATTAGAAATTCCCAAGTGGTAGGAAATCAAAATTGTCTATGAAAGAAAGGAGTAGAATCATTCAAAATGAAAGTTGAAAAATCATAAATGTTATTTTGTGGATTCAGATGAAATGATATCAAAACGTCAAAAGTCATGGATGGTACAAAATCGAGATGGCGGTTCGCCCAAAAAGGAAGAGAGTTCATAAATTTTTGGGTAAGGTGGAATGGTTAGAAAGGACTCAAATTTTGTGATAGGGAATGGGAATAAAGAATCTACATATCAAGAGTAGCAATTTGGTCGGTGTAGGACTTTAATTTTTTTTTAAGTATAGGAGTGAAGTTGGCATAAATTTCAAATGAGTAATGATCCAGTCAATACATGTAATCAGATAAGTCCAAGATGGGCAATAAAAAAATCATGGTGTAACTGGTGAAGCCCTTAATGTCATGAATGAGAGGAGTAAATTGGTTTGGTTTTTTTGCAGTTTACCTCCACTACCATGAAGCTCAAAAGTTAGGCCATAGTGATTAGAAAATTCCCAAGTATCAAATTTGTCTCATTAAGAAGGGAATAGAATCATGCAAAATGAAAGTGGAAAAAAAAAAGTTATTAGGTGGATTTAAATGTAAAGACATAAAATTTTCAAAGTCAAGGTATGGAACAAAATCAAGATGGTTGCTCATCCAAAAAGGAGATATAGATATGTTGGATGCTCACTAAGCTAAATCATAGATTTTGTGTATGGTGGAAAGTTGGGATAGATTTAAAGTTTATGATTGAAATGGGTATAAAGTGTGTATAGACCAAGTAATACAATTTGAGTTGTGGTGAGACATTCAAAACTTCTAAGGGAACGAAGACAATGGTATGTTACGCGTGGAAATAGATTTAGTGAAGTCCTTTAACTAATTCAAGATCAGATTTAGAGCATTCACTAGGGTATTAAATATGTGATATACTTTCCCCTTCAATTACAAATATGAAATGAGTTCAAAATCATATAGAACGTAAAAGCTAAAAGGTTAATGTGAGTTCGGGAGGTCCTCCCAGAGTAGACCAGCATAATGCCTACAAAGAGGAGTGCCATAAAATGCATCGCCAAAAGAGGTTAAAAAGATAATTGAGGACATCCATAAGTTGAATATGGCGTTCATCTATGAAAGTGCTATGAGGATTTTGAAACAAGGGTCAGACCAGATAGTCATAATCATAATGGAAGAGAATGATTCCATCTATGATGCTACAAGCAGACTATGGTAATTGGAAATTACATGGTGGATGTGCTTGTTATGCTTGAGGAATTTTCAAAGCTTTAATAGATCTCATAGCTAGAATTTGATGTTCATCATGCGCATGTTTAATGATGGGAGATAACCATAATGTAAGAGTATGGTACTAGTTGACTATGTGCTGATTCAGAAAATATCTAACCACTAGAGAAGATTAGTATGAAAAAAATAACATTAGACCGATTTTCAAAGCTACATTTTGATGACTTCAATTAAGGTCCCTATACGGGTGGGGAAAAGTTAAAATTTAGATAGGATGCAATGTGAGAGAAATAATTGACAGATAATACTAACATTATTGGAATTTGGTAGAGAGGATTATAAAATAATATAGGATTATATGCAGAAGACAAACATTAAACATGACAAGAATAGACAAAAAAAAATACTAACATTAAAATCATAATCAAGTACACCATAAAAAGATTGATAATCAAGTTGTCCACAAAGAGAATTCAGAAGAGTAGGCTATTATTGAATGAAAGCAGTCTAAATCTTCCAAAAAATCAAAGTTAAGGTGACCTACACATGAAAAGAGCCATTCAGCAAAAAAAAAGGGCATGATTTACAAAATATTTAAGTAGAACGCACAGATACTTAGTCCTACAAATATTCCCGAGTCATATCAATAGTGATACAAGGAACATGACATATAGTTGTCTATAAAAGTGACCATACAATATACAATGTATATCGGTACAGCAAAATCTATCATGCAACGTAGTGTCAGACCTCAACAAACACAACTGAATATCAAGTATTATTATTAGTTTATTTGAATAAGAAAGGAAGTTACCTTGATTGGATAAATAAATTCTACACAGTTCAAGAAAGAATGTAAAATTATTATGCAAACCTGGAAAAAAAAATTATGGTTATAGTTTAGGTCTTCTTTCCTATGATCCACTGTAGCACATCTCCCAATTGCATTGCCTTGGAAGTATATGAGAGTGATAAGGTTGTGCAAGCTTCTTCCATATCAACATTAGACTCAAGCATTTGAATCTCAGGACCTCACACTTCCAGAATTGGAAAAAAAAACTCAAAATTACTCCTGCATATATTCAATGCTCACTGGGAGAGCAGCAAATAAAACTATAAGGAAATAACACAAAGTATCTAGAAATAGACATGTAAGATCTTGCAAATCTACCTTCATTATCAGAATTCAAGGCTTTCATCAAAGGAAAAAAAAAAATCAATTAAGGAAATTATGTCGAGAACAAAACATTGCAGAAAAGACTCTTAAGTACAACTTTAATCTATACACACTGAATGAAACATTAAAAAGAACCCAAGCATGAGGTAGTAAGAATACCCTTCAAACTTCGTGAACTAAAAGACTTCCCAAAAATCTTGTCTAGCTAGGCACCAAGTTCTTTGTAATGACTTATTTGAAAAATGAGCTAATTTATCTATTTCCTAACGAAGGTATAAGCAACTTGAAATAATCAAATCTGCAATACTATCGGTTACATGTGATATTAATGGAGTTCATATGCCAATCAAATGAAGAAGAAGACCTTTAAATGAAAATTGAAAGTTTATCTTCAATTAAGAAACCTCATCTAATGAAAAAGGATTGATTTTTATGGAAAAGGAATCAGAATACTAATGAATATCAAATCTTACAAATTGTTAAACAGATGAACCAAATTTTAATACTCAAAGACGATTAGGTTACATATACCAAAGGCTCAAACTTTTACCAATGAAGCATCTTTCATAGAAAAAAAAGATGATTTCAACAAGAGTTTTCATGGGTGGGGCAACAGATTACTATAATTTCAAGTATTTTTGTGATATTATACTTTTGGCACAAGTGTGAATATAAAGTTTTCAAATTTCAAATTCCATTTAAAGAAATTGTTCTATACTTGGGGCTTTGTTTCATAAGCTAATCATTTAACGAACTTCTGTGACTGAAAAGTCCATTATAAACTCTCTTGCTTAGGTTTGCTTTCCTTAGCTTAACCACCATTACTTGATTTGATTAGAATAAAGCCTACTACTAAACTATGGTGACAGACCTAGTCAAAATACTAATTGTTTAGTTGTGTCTCATTCAACTATAATCAGTTAATTCTTGACTTAAAAAACAACTTTTAAAAATTAAAGAATTCTAAAAGAAACCAAATTTTTACCTCCAAGCTCTAGAAATACACCAGGGAGTGGTTGAGATCCAAGCTCTCTGAATACAGAGTATTAGAACTAGAGAGGAAAGAATAAAAAGCCAAGTATTTAAAATAATTTCTAGTGATAATAATTCTACTACACAATACACACATAGGGGGAAGGAAAAAAAAGGAAAATAAAAGAATTCCAAACAAGGTTAGTCAAGAACCCGTGACTAAAAATTTAGAATAAAGAGATGGCAACTTTCCATCACTCACAAAATTCTTGGAAATTAAAGAAAAGAAAAGAAACGGTTATAGAAACATACGCATAAAAAAACAAAATGATTAAAATCTATAGCACAAGAACCAACACTCAAATCTCTTCACATAATTGCAGAGCCTTTTTTTTATCTATACACCAAATTGACAAGATATTCAGCAATCATAACAAAGATTATCATAAAAAGATTATCAAATAATCCACGAAGAGAATTCAGAAGAGTAGGTTATTATTGATTGCAAGCAGTCTAAATCTTCCTAAAAGAAAGGTTAAAGAGACCTACACATGAAAAGGCCCATTAAGCATAAAAATGCATGATTTACAAAATATTAAGTAGGAAGCACAGATACTTAATCCTGCAAACATTCCCTGAATCATATATACGGTGATATAAGGAACATGACATATGGCTGTTTATAAAAGAGACCACATGATGTATATTGGCTACACTAAAATCTATCAGACAATGTACTGTCAAACTTAAACTAAAGACGATTTAATATCAAGTAATATTATTAGTTCATTTGAATAAGAAAGGAAGTTCAAAAAAGAATGTAAAATTATTATGCAAACCTGGAAAAAAAATGTCTGGTTGTAGTAGTTTAGGTCTTCTTTCCTATGATCTATATTATAGCACATCTCCCAATTGCCTCATTTTGGAAGTATGAGAGTGATAAAGGTTGTAAAAGATTTTTCCATATCAAAATTAGCCTCTACGCATTTGATTCTCATGGACTGCATCCACAATTGGAAAACTAATCAGAATCGTTCCAGCATATAATCGATGCTCACTTGGAGATGAGGAAACAACACAATGTTAGCATCTAGAAATAGATATGTAAAATCTTGAGATCTACCTTCATAAAATTAAAAATATTCCATTAAGGGAAAGAAATGAAATTAAGGAAATTATGTCGAGAATAAATCATAGCGGCCAAGACTCTTCAAGTCAACAACTCTAATCTATGTATACTAAAATGAAACATTAAAAGAACCCAACCATGAGGTAGTAAGAACACCCTTCAAACTTCATGAATAATGAAAGACTTTCAAGAAATATTGTCCAGCTATGCACCAAGTTATTTGTAATAACTTATTTGAAAAATGAGCTATTTTATCTATTTCCAAACTTAGGTATGAAGGAATCACAAGTTTATGACCCACACAAAACCGTTGCTCTATACTACATAAGAGATGGCAGTGTCATGACTCAAACTACAAGTACATATAATTAACAAGAAAACTGATAACACAAACAATCACTATTCAACTTCAAATCAATCAATGTTATTTGTATTTAGCCTCAGAAGATATCCAGCATTTATTTGGATCATGTCCACACTTTCAGCAGTATGCCCAATGTGTTAGCTTGCATTTTGGTCTAGGCTTACTTAACACCCCCCCCCCCACCCCCCCCCCCCCCTCACCCATTTTTTTTCAAGCCTTTTTCATACGGGGAGAAGCCTAAGAATGTTTGATTTCACACTGTGAAAGACATTGTCGGCTTACATGTTATGGTCTTGATGGAAGGCTCGTAATAACCTATACTTCCATCATAAGCCGATCAATAGATGAAATAGATGAACCACAAACAGGTTTAAAGTACACCTATACATGCAAAACCACTTCCTAAATCTAAATCAAAATATTATTTTGAAAAGGATACATAAATTTGACATTGAACCTATCTACTGGATGATGATGTATGCAATCAATGTGTTAAGTACAGTTGCTCAACCAGGTCAGAAAGACAATTTGATAAAACCTTCGACAATCAATTTATGGCTTAATCTCTCAAATATATGGTAGTGGATATATTGTCAACAAGAGACTCGGCAAATAAGAACGTGAACAAATAATTTAGTTAAATTGCAAATCATATAGCAGCAGTGAGTTGAGGAGGATAGATAGTTCATGTAGAAAGATAGTTTACACAATCAAGACCAATTCAATTGAACTGCAAATCAGATCATGGTGAAGATAGTTTGAGCAAAAGATGCATAATTAAGCCAGGAAGATGGTACAGATGTCAATGCTATGAGTTATCACAAGAATTCAAAAAAACTCGTTCAAAAACAAGTACAATTTATATTAAAACAGCTAAAAATTTTGATAATGTGAAAATAACTATTTCATAACTTAAAACATTTCGAAGGCATTTAAAATATATAATATAAAATCACATATGTTACGGAAAAGAAAATATAAAATGCGGACCATTGAAAATTACAGATGTACATCAAAAGTTAAGTTCTGCAATGCTATGGTACAGATGTCAATGCTATGAGTTATCACAAGAATTCAAAAAACTCGTTCAAAAACAAGTACAATTTATATTAAAACAGCTAAAAATTTTGATAATGTGAAAATAACTATTTCATAACTTAAAACATTTCGAAGGCATTTAAAATATATAATATAAAATCACATATGTTACGGAAAAGAAAATATAAAATGCGGACCATTGAAAATTACAGATGTACATCAAAAGTTAAGTTCTGCAACAGGATTTTGAGAGCATGGAATTTCCAATTCTTAAAGAAAGTGATTTCAAACGCAAAAAAGAAAAAAAAAAAAAAGGAAACCATTTGAAATTTCAAGATAAAAGAGATTAGTCATGGGAAACAATATTCAACACATTGTTAATGAATTCAACAACACTACATTAAAAACTTGCTTTTTCGGGTTTTTTTTACTTTAAAAGTAAAAAGGCAGAAAGTTCTTTCAAAAAAATTTTAAAAGAAATTAATCATGAATAGGTTGAAACTACATTTGCTTAATTCGAAACTTATTAAGAAGTTTGTAAACGCTTTTAAATTTGAAAGTATAAGAGCTAAGAAAGCAAGTTATTGAAAACTAATTTGAAAAAGTTATTTACGATAGCTTCTGTTTTGAAAGTACAAAAATAGGAAGTCCTTTCAAAGAATTTTTTTTCAAAACCACTTCTTGAAAAGAGGTGAATCAAGAATAACCTTACAATTGCTCTATGAAAATTATTTTAAGAAGTCGTGCTGTCCAAAGCTTTATATTTGTAAAGAGAAAAGTTAAAAATGTAGGTTTTGAAAACTATTTTAGATGTGTTTCAGATCTATAACTGAATGCAGAAAAGTAAGAAATGTTCCTTCAAAGCATTTTATGAAAAGCGATGAAATACAAATATATTACATGTACATTTCCTCATTAGAAACTATATTTGAAATGTTTATTCAAAAAACATGTAGTTGAAATAAAGAATGCAATAGAAGAGATCACCTGTACAGCTTGTAACCTTTCTTGGTTTATAACTGGGGACATTTATGCCCCAATGCTAGATGAAGACAGACAAGGGCAGGAAGCTGAAAACTTCAGAGAGAACTATTTTTTGATTTTGTTAGGGAGACTGGCTTGACAGATCAACCAGTTGGTAGGGGGAAAAATATACAAGGCCCAATATGAGAACAGAACAAGGAGTGGCCGGAATAGATAGATTCCTTGTGACTGGGAGGACCTACCTACACCTAAAGTCACTCACTATACAATGCCAAGACACACTTCTGACAATTGCTCTATTATATTGGATGACAATGAGGGGGTTAGGATTAAGAGAAGCTTCAATTTTAAAAGACAATTAGATCATGAGGGCTCAACACCACTAGTCAAAAAACAATTGGTACAAGAATGGGATAAAAATGTTTTTGGCAATGTGAATCAGATGAAAAGAAGTATTATGCAGGAAATTAAATATACAGATAAATTAGAAGAAATAGTGGATGAAGGAAACCATTGCCTTAGACTTCAGTTTAGATAGAAGTTAGCAATTTTTCACACAAAGGAAATCAAAACAAAGATCAAGAATCGATTGGCTAAAGACTAGGGATTTGAATACTGAATATTTCCACAAAATAGCAAATGGCAGGAACAGAGCTAATTGATCCAATGCTTGGACATCATGGCTCAGTTTTGTGAAAAGAGAAAGGCCACTTCAGAACATATCACTAGAAATTCCAGCTGAACCTAGACCCTGTTTCAGTAGAAATTCAACAGTTGACTGAAACCACGTAAAAACATTGCCATAGAAAAATCCAAAAACTTACTAGAACAGAAATCATCTTGATGAATGACTCACAAATCTCAGATAAGATGCATCCCTTTTAGTAAAGAGAAGCACCGCAGACCTCTCTTTCGTGTTGAATAGGGAATGGAGCACCTATGGTCGCTAGTTCTCGTTATATCAGGCCACAGAACTTGTTAGGCAAGGTGGGTCATGAAGTAGCAGAGGCTTCATTGCTGTAGAAGCTGCACTTGTAATCAAGAATCATGTCCACTAACTTCTCAGCGAAGCAATAGTATCATTTAATAGTTGCTCAGCTGCCATCAGAAATAACTATTAAACATACTACAATAAGGAGTACTAGATAACAATGATAGGAACAGGTGAAATGTAGCAGAACAAAAAACATTGAATACATCCATGAGAAGCAATCAAATATTTAAAAAAAAAACAAATGCTATGTACATTAGAAAATAAATAAGCTTTCCTATATAATCAGAAATGCAGATTTGACATTGTAGTCAACATGAATTAAATTTTATAAATCAAAAACTGCATTCAACGAAGTATACATCAAAGCATACATAGGAATTAGAAAATACTAATCAGAAATACAATATATATATGATGTAAACAATACCAGCCAAATTTCAGTCCAGTGGTAAAAGATACCTTGTGATACTATGTAATTAACCAATCAGATGAAGTTAACACTGAATCCAAGTGATTTAGGAAAGTCACCGTAATTAACATTTCAGGTAACCAATAAAGTTACCATAAGCAACACACACACACACACACACACACACACACACACACACACAGAGAGAGAGAGAAGAGAGAGAGAGAGAGAGAGAGACAACTTAGCAGTATTCTAGGTATTAAGATAAATGTACACATCACAATTACTCAATTTTGTCAGATTAAAATTTTAGATGAAGATATAAATCAGTTTAAAGAATTAGTCAGCCTTAAAAGGAAGTATGGTACGGATTGTGTAAAATCAACAAAAAACCCAAGTTCTTGAAAGCCATCATACCGAAATAAGAGCATCAGAAGAAATCCAATCAAACAAGAAATACAATGGTTTACCTGCAGATATATAAACATCAATAATCATATATAGCAACTAGGCATCAAAAACTTATCACAATATAACAATACATCATAAGAAATCTAACATACCTCAGATTATCCCAATAGACTGCGCATATTGCAAATAGGCGATGACAGATCCCTCCTTGCAACATTATTAGTAGTTAATGGGAACTGATTCCAACAAAAATTTGATCTTCTCTCTGCACCTTATAAACAGAATTTGGTTACTACTACAAAGAATTTGGACATGATCAAAGAATCTGGACATTATCAAGAATTCCGTTCATGATGGATTTTTTTAATCCCTAATTAAAAAAAAATTAAGAACTCCTCTCAATAATTATGTGCCTCAGAGGTCTCCAACACGAGGGGTAAAAACAGAAATATTGTATACACTTGCTGACCAGATGCCTTGGAGCTTTTTTTTTTTATTCAGTAGTTGTTTCCCTTTGCCATCTTGATTTATCATCTAGGAAGCGAACTGACATGTTCAATTATATAGTCAGCTTCGTTAGAGATATCAAAATAACATAAACCTACTGGTTAAAACAATTAACCAAGCGTCATATCCATTTTCTTCTCAGTGAGCGCTCAGTTGTCAAGTGGCTTAGCTGTCTATCTGAACATACTAAAATTATTAGGAGAAACTGTACAAGGGTACAAGTGTAGGGAAACACAAGCAAAAAAGCTAACTGGACACTTCCAAACAAGAAGTCATCGTCTAAAAGCAATTGCCTCCAACATGAGAAAATAAATGGCTTGCCTAAAAAAGAAACTCTATGTAAAACAAGAAACACAAATTTGATAGTATAGGTCACTGTCAATGAAATTTTACAGACCAAATATTTGATAGTATAGTCACCGTCAATGAAATTTTACAGACCAAATAATACACATTCTACACACATTTTCATATGCATAGGAATTAGAAGCACCAGTCAGAAAACTAGTATCTATATTATTTCTAAAAGACAGGAAAGAAACTCAAAAAGAAAGGGGAGAGAGAGCATTAATATAAAAGTTTTATATTTGATATTCCATGTCAACAACCTAGAATACAGTCCCAAGGAGCCCATAAAATATACTAATATTGTGACTCGTTTATAACTAGCAAGGTAGATATGAAGTTCACACTGAATCACAAGCAACGCCTACAGAGGAGAGTGAGCCACTTGAAAACTATTTTAAGAAGTTGCTTATCGAAGATCTTGTATGTTGAAGGTAGAAAAGTTAGAAAAGTAAGTTTCATTTTGAGTGGTTTTTTATCCAAGCTTTTGTGTTTGAAAGTAGAGAAGTAAAAAAAAAAAAAAAAAAAAAAAAAAAAAAAAAAAAAAAAAATCTAGCAAAGTATTTTTGTGAAGAGATGAATGAAAAATAGGTTAAAAGAAATTTGCTCTTTGAAACTATTTTAAGAACTTTATCCAGCTTAACAGTCTTTAACATTCCTGCAAGCCTCTTCTCGCACCATAGAAATAAAAGTATCCTCTAGAATAGTAAATAAAGCATAGAAGTCCCTTGTTGCCTTACAGAAAAACATGCAAGAAACAAAAAGATTTCATCAAACCAAAGATTAGACATCTCACCTTTCCAAAATCACAACGTAAGCACTGACCCCACCCGCACATATAAACACAGTGTGTCGCGCCATCATTTGCACAAGTTAACTGCAGGTTTCATAGCATAATCCATGAGATTGTTCAACAATCAACATTCAAACACACCCATTGATCTCTCTACACAAGCTCAAAAACCAAAAAAGGAAAAAAAAATCAAAATTCAGGACAAGAACAGAGTTCTAGACTATAACCACTAACCTGGGTAAAATCAAAGCAGCTTAAGTCCTAAAAGGACATAACCATTATCCAATAACTAACACATACCAACTCAGAAGAAAAACCAACTGTTAATTAATATTAGACCCTTGCAAACTCAGTTACATCTATGCAAAAGATCAGTATTTAACTTAAATTCCTTAAAACAAACTCATTTAATAATACAGTAATCACCCTAATTATCAATATGAAGCCTCCAAATATAAATTTCAAGAATATATCTATCCAAGCATCAACAGTAAAACTTCCAGAAAGATCTCAAGTCTGCTTAATCAAAACCGTAAATGTCAAAATGACAGTACCTTCTTCACCCTGTTCTTCTTTCCAGTTGAACCTCTCTCCTTCTCTGCCCTGAACTTCATTTTCTTCGCCCTCTCTCCTTTCTCCTTTCTCTTTCTCCACAGACAGAGATTTATCAAGATTGAAACATGTAAAATCAGAATTGACAAAAAAAGAAAAGGTCAGAATAAATGGGAAACCTGCATGCGAATGTGCTAGGGAAGTCATTCATCTTCGCAGAAACCTTGCCCTTGATGTTGTTGAACCAGAAAGAGATTCTGAGGAAGATGCTTCATGCATTGCGAATGAAGAGACTGGATGTTCTCAGCCTACTTAAGTAATAGAGAGCTTTGGATATTAAAACCACATTAAAAAATGAGCATAATGGCTCTCGGACTTCCCAGCTGAACCTAGACCTTGTTTTACAAGAAATTCAACAATCAACTCAAAACCACCTAAAGATTACTATAAAAAAATTCCAAAAAAAACTTACTAGAAGAGAAATCATCTTGATGAACAACTCACAAATATCAATTAAGATGCATCACTTGTAGATAAAGAGAGAAGCACTTCTGACATCATCG